>MNCI01004986.1:17083-35794 GCA_015680685.1 Gnetum montanum | reverse complement strand
ATATATGCGAATTCAAAGCACACCCCTTAGACCAAATTAAAGGGCTACAAGCACTGGTTATGGGACTTATCTTGTCTCCTCTAACTAAGGCCCTTTCTCACTTCCTACTTCTTCTCTAATTTGGAATAGTGGTTGTTTTGTGGAAGCATTCTTATCTCTCATGGGATGGACTAGTCTTAAAATGTCGATGCAAAGTCACTAAAAGTGGTTGGTTTTGGTCTAGACTAAGGATGGTTCCTACCGAGTCATTTAATCACAAACTCCAAAAAGAACTTCATGTGACCATAATTACGAACTTCATTCCATTCTCTCTTTCATCCATCTATGCTTTTCATGCCTCACCTCATTGTCAGTTTCATGTTTTGATTTGATGTTTTGGTTTGATGTGTCGAGTTTCTCAATCAGTTACTTCTAGGTTTTTTTGCTTAACTTTCCATAACCATTAATCATCCATGATGCCCATAGACTCCTTGGTTTGAAGTTATGTAAGGGCATAAAAGGCCTGTGCCTACTTTGGATAGGACCCACCTGCATATCTTTTAGTTTGGTTAAGTTAAGTTCTTTAACCTTAGACATTTTTATAATCAAATTATTTTTTATTTATCCCATCAATGTCATCCAATTGTACACATCTTCACAACTATTTTTTATGAATTCCTTCTTTTTATTATTGTGAATTTTTATACCTTCTTTCCAGTATTCCTTGTGTTAAGCTTCTTTTGAATTTTATAGACTGCTTCTCTTACTTAACCCATTTGTCAATCTTCCCACTAACATTATCAAGCAACCAATCTACCACAATCACAAGTTAGCTAGATAAAATCACTGACAAGATAAGGCATTCAGCTATTATGTGTTACACTTTATATACTAATCCTTGATTTTGTTGTGATTGTAATGGGAAGCATGGACTGGAAGCGAGATTTTCTTCACTAAAGAGGATGCAGCAATATCACTCATTGAAGATTGTTCATAACTGCTAGATCTCTTCTACCTCTCCCTCATTCTTCTATTGTCAAGAGGGGTTGGATTTCCATTAGATCTGAGGCCGTTCTTCCCTGTTGTCATGAACACCCAAATTTTGTACACAATTATAATAATGTATGCTCGGGCACTTCTGTATTTCTCTATTTTCTTTGTGTCACTCTACATGTTAGTCAAATATTCCATACCTCCTAATATATTTTGTAAGGGACTTGTTCCTCTTCTTCTATACTCGAGGATGAGTTTTTATTTATTCGTGGGAGTATGATGAATCATGTTTTACTTAGGCTCCAATATTGGAGCAACTGCGATATCGGGTACATGATATATGGTACACGATATTGCATCTNGAATCATGTTTTACTTAGGCTCCAATATTGGAGCAACTGCGATATCAGGTACATGATATATGGTACACGATATTGCGTCCCAAGATACAAGATTAGGCATTCAATATTGCAGGGTTACTCTTGGGCGTATAAATATAGCCCTTGGGCACATGATTCAGAAGTAGTTTCTGCAATCAAGTAGCGAAACTCTTATAGTTTGTTCATTTCCATGTTAGCATATTTTCCAAGTGCTCGCAGCAGGAGGTCTAAGCATGATTAGATTTTTATTCAAGCATTGATGTACTTGAGCGCACCATTATCTTGTCAATAAAGACAAGCTCTTTGATTCATTCTTGTGGCACTTGAGACTTTCTTTCTTTATGCATTTACATATGATTTCATGTAGTTTACATTAATGTTATTCATTCAACAATTAATTTTGATTAATTAAGCAACTAATTAAAATACACAAGCACAACCCCTTTGAACATACATGTGACACTTGGTAGCTCAAAAATGGTTAGTGTTTAACAACCCAACAGTGCTTACATGAAGTTCAGGATGTGCCCAAGAAGTGGGGATAGTTACTTGTGTTAGGCTAGATTAGACAATAGTTTACTTAGCACTTAATTACTCTCACTTTTATTCTTGTTTTAGGTGATCAAGTTATAAAACACAAAACAATAAAAAATCTTATGCCTTAGTTGCACTTAACCATACACTTGCATTTCACAAGTGAGACTAGGAAGACAACAAACGGACAACACGAACTCACCATTTAGCTCTAGCGTACTTGGTAATTAAAGTTTGCGGAATTCGACCCGCATGTAAACACTTGTGATTCGTTGGTTGGGCATAGAGGTACCTCGCCACTCATCAAATAATACTTTAACAACTTAAAAATTTACAACAATGTCCTTTCTAATGATAATTGATAACTTTAAAACTTTCAAAAATATTTTTACAACATAACTTTTATAATAATGACCTTTATAATGATAATTAATAACTTTAAGCTTTTGAAAAATAATAATTAAATTCTACTCCTAACCCGCAAAACAACTCCACTAGCTTTTATATATATTTCTATGAATTGGTCAAGATGATTTTAAAGAAGATGATGTTAACCAAGCTCAACTGAACAAAGAAACAAGATAACTAAAAACAAAATCACTCATCCACTGTTTCTCTACCCATTTCCCAATTTAGTTATACCCTCTCAGTCAAGTTTTTTCTGTCTTTGCTTATTCATGGTGTTTTTGAGATGTTATTTATGCAAGAGATCTATGTTTCAAAAACACCTTGAACAAACAAAGACAAAACAAACTTAATCAAGAGAGTATAATTAAATTGAGAAATGGGTAGAGAAATAGAGGATGGATGATTTTATTTTTAGTTATCTTGTTCCTCATTCAATAGTCAAGTTTGGTTAACATCGTCTTCTTTAAAACCATCTCGGCCAATTCATAGAGAAAGATATATATGAGCTAATATATAAATTGTGGTTGCACTTCTACTTATATTTTTGGAGTGAAAAAATTACCGAGAGAGACCGTTTGAAGTAACCTTCATAGCCCTTTAAAATTCTTTACACCAACCGTGCCGACGGTTTGCACAGGTTTGACTGTTTTTATGCCCTTTCCGAAAGCAGCGATTCACTCTACATTGCACATTTTTCTCTTTAGGGATTTTCCAAATCATTATATTATTTGTAAGAGAAAAAGTACATTAAAAGAATCCGAACACGAAATCTCCGTTGCTGGATGTTATGGTGTGCTGAGGTGTGAAGATTTCCCCCCAAAAGATTCGGTACGTTGCAGCAGCGAAGTTTTTCTTTGACAAAAAACAGAGCTGACAACAGCAAAACCAGCAATCTACAAAGCAAGAAGAACAAGCAGCCATTTTCCTGATCCAACGCAATAAAGCTAAAGTTTATGCAACTAATCCAAACCATAAACGTTCAGCTGTTGTCCTTTTTTGCATTGACTTGACTGCTCGATTATGAGTCGCTGGTAAAACGTTAATCGGTAAACGCCACGCTGCAACCCAATTGATATAGTAATGACATTGACGTATTTAAAATATTCAGAGTCGTTAGAATGTTGCAAACAAACCCTATCATTTAGTGCGATCTTTTTAACAATTGCCAACTATTTCTAAGTCGAGTCAACAAAACAACCATGATTTTTCAAATTACGCGCGCCGACACTATTTCTCAATTCTATATGAACGCCAACATTGGCCTTATTTCCCTCACCACATATTTGGTGACCTTCCCGAAATCAGTGTTTGACTAAACCTACACACATTTTGTTTTATGTATGGCCACACTGTTTGCTTGAACTTTGGAAAAAGATATATTAAATATATTTGTTATAGTTTTATTGAATAAAGGAATGATTTGGAAAGGGAGTCTTATTGTTCAAATATGGAACATTCAAGAACGTATTCTTTATTCTTTATTTTATATTTTAGTATAATATTATATTTAATATTGATTGTTAAGTTTCACAATGTAGAAGGCAAATAATATGTTTGGAGACACCAAAGACAATTGAAGCAAAGTGAGAATAGGGAAAACGTTTAGATAAATAAAGATCTTACTCAACATAAACTTGCAGAAAGGGTTGAAAAATGGAAAAAGGTTAAGGTATCTTGTGAAAAGGGTTTTGTAGCATACCTAGTAGTATACTAGTAATTACAACATTATAATGTTATAGCAAAAATCCTATATATTTGTTTTTGATGCCCTTATTGGTGCTTAGTCAATTTGTAAAGTCTATCTTTATTTTATTAAAATGTAATATTTGTCCAATAAATCCTATGGGTCTTTGGACTTGATAAAGTTTCATTTCATTTCATAAATAAGCATTATTCCAAAAATTATTCAAAAAACATAAAGTTTTGGTAAGATGTGGATGGTGGAATTGCAAATAAAGTTGTCATTAAATAGTATTAGTTTCTTTGATAGCTTTAATATTTTTGGTTTTGTTGAAACTTGGGCAGTTAATTATATAAATTTTGTAGTTCCTTAATTTTTTAAAATTTGTTGCAAAAAACATAAGAGCAAAGTGAAAATTTAGAACCTCTAGTGGCATTGTAGTATTAGTGAGAAAATTGTGTGCTTTTAGGAAAAACTGATGATCGTAAAAAATATGTTTGGCTAAAAATATTATGTTACCATGGTTGTATTCTCCTTGGCATATGCTATTTTGCCCCTAAAGATTCTACATTGTATTATTCTATAGAGTTTTCTAATACCTATCCTTTTCAATTCTTAGGTGGAGATCTTGTAGAATTTTTAGCAAAAGGCTTAGTGTTTGTTTGTGGAGATTTTAATACAAGGATAGATTCACAGCAAACAAAAATTACTAAATGGTAACATAATGTTGGTAACTTAAACATTGTTGAAGATCACAGCTAAACATGGCATTCTACAAATGGCACTATTAATAAGATGGGTCAATAACTATTACAATGGACAAAATTTTCTTATATTCTTATTTGCAATGGCCCTGCTAAATTTTTTCAATCTTCATTATTTACTTGCAAATGACCTTAAGGTAACTTTTGCATTGATTTACCTTTATGTTCTTATGAAGATATTGAATTTATTATAAAGTTGAAAGTTGAAGAAGATTTAGTGGAGTCTTTCCATCATCATGTATAGTTTTTGTTGCAAGTTCAAATTATTTCTCAAACAACAAAAACTAAGAATAGAAATAAAATTTACTATAAAGTTAGCTCAAAAGTCAAGGAAAATATAGGGATGATGATGAGCGGTGAGGTACCAGTATGCTCAACCATACGAATACAAGCGTGTATGCACGATCCAATCAAACTCCATAGATAGATTAATTGTGGCACCTAGATAGTTACTTGTTGATCGTAGTTCATTGTCTTCCAACCTGGACTAGTAATTACTTTCTCACGTATGGTTTAGTCCAACATGAGGTGTATGATCTAATTCCTAACACTAGGCTACTCCTAGAGACAATGAAAAATAATCTTGATTTAAGCTAATACGCAATAGGAAAAAAAATCTAGATTAGCCTAAGTGCAATGAGCCTCTGTCCTTAATCATTCGTATGCATCTTGGACTTTGTGTACAACTTCTAGGCTTACCAAGCGCATGTTACTGGAAGCACTCCTAGATACGCTACTAGGTTACCAAGTAGTTACAGTTAAATGTTCATGATTAAGGCATACCCATTCCACATTTAACAATAGAAATAGTAAATGATGATAAAAGCAATATTAACTAAGAAAACAATAAATAATAATCAAGAATTAAACAATTAAAGACTAAGTGAATGTTGTAATGATAAAGTAATCTCGATCTTTATTTCTGGTTGTGTGCCTGTCCAAGTACATCACACTCAAACAAAGGTTCCATATAATTTCAAACATCACATTGCGGGCATGCACTGGGGAGAGAACTAAAAACTAACAAAAAGACTCTATCCTAAAGCTTACCAACTGACTCCTTTCCTGTGTGCCTAAATTGTATGTTTATAGGCCTACATAGGAATCACAGTATCATGTATTTGATATCATTATCCAAGCTATGATATCGCATACCCAATATCGAAGATCCGATATCAGGGCCTAGCAAACCACGATTCATCAAATGCAACACATAACAAATAAACTCTTGAAAGATACCATAAAGAACTAGAATAAATTTTGCTTACAACAACTAAGCAAGTTGTGCATTCATAATAATAGTGTGTTTAAAAAACTTCGTTTCATGAGGATTACATGTTGGCTAGACAAAATATTAAGAATGCAAATAAGAGTCATAGTCAAAGTTTAGTTAAGGCATAAAAATGCTTAATTAAAAGTAAGAAAAGGAAATTTATTAGAGTAGTAAGAATATTTTGCTTACACCATTAAATAGAAACCTAAATAGGCTAAGTAAAGTTTTTGTCATAAAGCCTCTTCATCATTATTTTTCTTTTCAAGATATTTGTTCATTTTACAATAAACTATTTACAAGAGAAAATGATAATTCTACTACTATTGTATAACAAGCACCTCACTAATTTACTCTTAAGGAAATTACATAGGGTATTAAAAGGCTAGCATCTAGCAAAGCTGTAGATTCAACTTTCTTATATGCAAAATTATTAATGTAGGTAGGACCTGCTATTCATAAAGAAATTTTGCACAAATAAAATTTAACAATGGATTAAGAATTAGATCAATATTGGAAAACTAGTAAAGTTATCTTATTATATAAAATGGGAGATAAAAAAGAGAATCAGTTTTTAGGTTGAAATTAACCAAGTTAGGGTAAGGTATCAAACAAGTTTTAGACAAAATAGCTCCATTTTTGGTCACTTAGTTTGAGATACTATATGGAGTTTGAAAAAATTCCTAATAAAAAATTTATTTGTTTTATTTATTTTGCAAAATCATATGATTTAATGGTTTGTACAAAATTATGGTTGGGCTTACATAAAATTAGCCTCCATTTAAATTTGATTGTGACAACTCGAAGATTATGTGAGGAAGTGATTATTGATATTATAAACAATAATTTAGAGAAAAAAATTTCAATTCCCAATCAACTTTAGAGTTAAGAAACATTGTTTGCTTTCTCCAACTCTCTTTGGTATTTTTATTAATGAAATGCAAGAATAGTTATGCAATTGGCAAGATAGTCATGCTATCAAAATTGGATCCTAAGCAATAAATCTTTTTTATATACAAATGATGCTACATTGATCTCCACTACTACAAAAGATATGCAAAATATGTTGCAAATTTTTAAAAATTATTGTCACTCATTTGGTTTTCAAGTGAATGTGAATAAATCCAAATTGATGAACTAGGGTAAAACAAATGCATATTATAACTTTCATTTTCAAGGTGTTAATGTGCAAATAGTAGATTCTTTTAATTATTTGGGTCTCATTTATATCAACAATTACATGTAGGAAAACTGCATCAAATAAATACTAGTAGGTAGTTTTAAGGCTCTATATGTTTTCAAAAACAAGGATTTAGAACTCTAGGCTTAGATGATCAAAAAATAAAATTTTCAAGCTATCATCTATCCTACTATATTGTATGGATGTATTTTGTAGGGACTTAGACTTAGTGCTAAACTTTAGAAACATATTGAAAGGGTGCAAAAAACTTTTCGTCTCAATGAGTTGAAGGTGAAGATACAAATAGCTTACTCAATGTTATTATGTGAATATGATTTCTTACCTTTAGAAGAACCTTATGCCAATTCATTATATACACTCCACTAATTATGTGTTGGTAATTCATGTAACTATCAATGTACTATCTTACATGTAGGATATGAAAGAAAATGTCATGCTCATTTTCAATGCTATTTATTTTGAGCCATCTATCTACTACAATTCCCAAATAATTCATGATTTTCTAATTGTGTATTGTAAATGATTAGGAACAGCACCAATAAATACATAGATTTCCCTTGAATTAAGGTCTTATAGACTTCCCTAATACTATTCAAACATAAATGTTTTCTTTTCCTTCTATATCCTATTGGAGATGTATTTAGAAATATCCTTTCTCAACTTTCTCAATAATTTGGTAGTTTCTTGGATATGATATTGGAAATTTCCATCATATTCTATGTCAAAGTTGGAAATAAATTATGTATAAATTAGATTGAGAAGTTAATGTGAAAGTGCCTCATTCTAGGCCTCGAATTGGCCTAGGATGTGAGATCTCATTTTTCTTCTTTATTATTTTCTCTCTCATTTTCTATAGTTTATTTCCATTATACTTTATTTTAAATTTTTAAATTTCACATGGTACCAAATCATGTTTTTTATGTTCAATGTTTCTCTATTTCTTCCACTAATGTTGCCATCATTCTTTGCCCCAAGCATGAAAGAGTGGGTGTTGATCTTGAAAGTTTATGTGATTGTCATTAATTTTGACCATTAGGGATAGCTTCATATTTTTGTTGCTATGGGGATTTGTGTTTTCACTTGCTAATATTATGATTTTCCAACAAACTTCAATCCTACTTTCTAACAAAACTCATTCTATTGCTGCCCATATCTATATCAATCTTTTAGTGTTGGGCAATCATTTAGTTGCTGCCCATTTCTATATTGGTATTTTGGTGCTAAGAGATCATTTTATCACTACTATTTTGAGCATGAATTATTATTTTAGTGATTATTTCATCATTGATTAGTGATCATTTTACCATCTATCACCTTGGTTGCAAATGTATTAAGACAAACTATGATTTTAGAATTACTACCATCACAATTTGAAGGGGAGTGTTGGATATGTACTTAGAAATATCCTTTCTTACCTTCCTCAACAATCCAGTGGTTTCTCGAATATGATATTTGGCAATTTTCATCATATTCTATGTCAAATATGGAAATAAATTATGTATAAATTTGTTTGAGAGGCTAATGTGAAAGTGTCTCATCGTAAGCCCTAGTTTGGCTTAGGATGTAGAATCACATTTTCGTTCTTTATTGTACTTTCTCTCATATTTTTCATAGTTTGTTTTCATTATATTTCATTTTAAATTTTAAAATTTGACATATCCCCCCAAAGATTTTAAAATATTACTTGTTTGACCAATTTTCCAACTTGCATTACTATTCAAACTAGAATAAAACATGTACTCTCTATTATTTTTCAAAAAACACAACTCCCTCTTAAGACCATTCTCTATCTTAAATTTCCATTATCACTTTTGGCAAGTATTTATCCAATAAGAATTCATAAAGATTATGGGTAAGATATAAACTCCCAAATAGCTAACTTCTATAAGAATAGTCTCTCCTTCAATAAACATATTATTAACTTCTAAAAGTATGTAAAACTTTCAAAATAATCATTAGTAACTTATTGTATATTCATGCAACTCACATAAAACGTTGTGAAACAATGTCATATGAGCAAGTAAAAACTAAAAAGGCAAAGCTAAGCACATGGAACTCAATTTTAACTTTCATTGGAATTTCTATGCTCTTCCAAAACTTTCTTACTTGGCTTTGAATATCAAAATAGGCTACCATAAATCATGTCTCCCAAATTATCTTCCTTGTAGATTGAAAATTTGTATCTATTCAGTGAATGGACCCAAGTTTTATAAATCTGATTAAGCTTTCACCACACTAAAAATTGCATTTAAATTTTAAAAAAAATAAAAGAAAATTTATATTCATAACTATCATATTTTTTCATTTTCCTCAAGATAAAGTTTACTAGGTGGAAACTTAAATGTATAATTTTAATTTTCTAAATAAAATAAAAAATTTTAATAAACTTATTAAGCTTTAAAAATGTATTATTATATACAGAATTATGCAACCCATCCGATTTTATTACATTTGAAGACCCATAGGATCTATAGGGGCATCAAAAACAAATCATATATACTATAACATTATAATTTTGTCTCAAATGGGTAGTCATCAATGATTAAAAACATGAGAAACTACTCTACTCCAATAACATGGTAGAAAAAATCAACATATTTTAAAAATATATTAAAATAAAGAATATTTTTAAATTGCTAAAAAAATATTGAATATCCAAATCATTTGATGCATTAAATACAACTTTTAGATAGGGATTATGTGATTTCAACAACCTAAGCTTAGCTACAAAATCGAACAACATCATATATAGGTAGAGTTATTATGCATGCAAGCACATGATGCCTAAATTAAAGTATGGTAATAATGTTTTAAATTAGGTAGGTGATGCATGCTATTGCAATAATTAAGATATAAATATGAAACTAAAAAATTTGTAATAGATTATGGGCTATAACTTTTGCAATCCAAGGTGCAATACAACTATAACCCAAACCCTTAACAAGCTAATGAATCACAAAGTCAATGGGTGTGCGTTGATGCATCCTCATTGATGTCAATGCATTAATGTAGTGTCTTTCTTTACCTCTGTAAATGTGTGTACCCATCACATTAATGGGACCGTTGATTTAATAGCATAATGAAGTTCTTGAAATTTGTTATCATAAGAGTTAGAATATTTTCTAAGTATCTACAATAGGACTTCAAGGATTCTATGGATCCTTATTTGAGCATCAATGTACTTGGACACCTTGATGTGATGACAATAAAGACAAGATTCTTGGAACCCCTTACTGCACTCAAAATAGATTAATGTTTACTTTCATGCACTTTACATTCATGTTCTTAATTAATGAATACACTTAAATAATAGATGTAAGCTCAAATGCCTCAAGCATACTATTAATACTTGGTAATCCTAGTAGTGTTATTGCTTGGTACACCTAGAAGCTTAACACTTGATAACCTAATCTTATCATAACGAGTTCGAGATGTGTATGGAAGGTGGGCCTTAATACTCATTGATGAGTGGTGAGGTATTCCTATGCTCAACCATATGAATATGAGAGTACATGCACGATTCGGTCAAATTCCAAGGACTAAGTGCCTATGCACCTTGTGGAACAAGAATGGGTTGATCAATCATTGTCTTCCCAAGCTTACTTGCATGTCATGATTGTATGGTTAAGTAAACTTGAGGCATATGATTTTTTTCCTTTTTATGTGTTTTTATGTCCTACTACTAATAAGGGAGGAGAGAGATAACTAAGTAACTAATTTAATTTAACTATTGATTAACTAGGCTTTATTTAATCCTAACACCAGTATCCATTCTCACTTGTCATACACATCCTAAACCAGTGCAACACTACTGGGATTACCAAGCACTAATTATTACTAGGTCACCAAGTGTTACATGCATGCTCGAAGTGATCATACTAAGTGTGCTTACTTAGGAGAGTCGTAGGGTGAGAGAGAGAGAGAACATTAATTAACTAAGGAAAGCATTAAATAGCTGAAAATAACATTAATTAATCTATTCTGAATGCTGCAAGGTTTATCACAAAGTTCGTCTTTATTGTCATACACAAGGTGTGCTCAAGTACACAATGCTCAAATAAAGATCCGTTCACTTTATGACTCCTACTATAGGCACATAGAAATAATTCTAACTCTGAGAGGGAGAAAAGGCAAGAGTTTGGATAAGGGACTAAAATTAACTACGCAAGCCAAGTGTGTCCACCTCTTATTTATCGTTAATGAGGTAGGACATGATATCGGGTATCTGACATCGCATGGAAAGCTCTGATATTGTGGACCTGATATTATGGATTCAATATTTCGGCCATGATATCATGGCTCATCATACCTCCACAACTAAATAAAAAATTGTCCTCAAGTTTCTTACAAAATATTGGAAAGGTATGGGATTATTGACTGAATGACAATTGGTAGTGAAACGGGATGGCAGACTCTAAGTGCCCAGTGAATGAATCAACAATACATTACAACATTGGTGTTCATACCCATGATGGTGAACACTGTACATAAGTGGCATCCAGACCTTCATTCAATTGCTTGAAGAGAAAGGGAGAGAGAAAAAGAAAAAGAAAAAGAAAAATGAGGCACATTGCTACCAATGCTGAGATTGCGCATTTCGTTATTTATCCATAACCATGCAATCAAACTTGTTCTTGGCATAAATGCTCTAGCTTTAGTCCATCCCGAGTGCTTCCTCCTACCCTAGTCCATTGTCCATGTAATTGCCATATGCACACACAACACAGTCACAAATGAGCAAGGATAAGTAAACCACAATGTAGTTAATACTTTGCCTCGATATAAAGCACATTGGCTAGGTTGTGGTTATGGTAGAAACTGGGTTAGAGATTTATTAGTAATAACTACCCAAGGTGTAGGGGTCAGCCAAGTAGTAGAATGGAGAAATTGAAAAATTTGTGCCAGGGCCCCCACAACTAAGAGTGAACCTCTAGTAGCAATAATATGGAAAAATATAAGGAATAAGAAAGATGGGAAAAATAACAATGGCACCGCTAATAAGATGGATGTTAAAGATGGAGATGAAATGAGAAATGGTTGATTGCAAAGAATCTTTAAAGGAAAGAACTTAACAATTGCACCAAAAAAGAATGCCATTGGATCCTCCCTAAAGTAGGCCTATGCCCTTTATGCCCTGACAAACCCACAAAACAAAGAGTCCATAGGCTCTAGGAATGTCATTTGGAAGCAAGAGTTAAAAACTAACCCATGAGAGTTTAACAAGGAAGAAAAATGCATCAACCAAAATATGGACTAATCATAAAACTAGCAATGAGATGGAACATGGAAAGAAAGATGGAGAGTAGAAATGAAATGGAGTCCCAAGAGTAAGGTTGTATAAAGTCCTTTCTGTATGTCATGATTAATGTGACTGAGTAGAACTCATTCCAAATCCAGACTCAAACCAACCACATTCAGTGACCTTGCATCAATACACTTGGCCAATCCATCCTCTTAAAGTAATAAGAATGCCTCCACAAAGACTGACCACCATCCCAAGGAGAGCGAGATGGAGAAGGAGGAAGCGAGAAAGGGCCTTAGTTAGAGGGAACCTTTAGGCATGGGTAACATGTCTTTCCAATGCCATAACTAGTGCTTGTATCCCATATTGCTTTATTATGTCTAAGGGGTGTACTTTAAATTCTCACTTGTTTTTTCTTTTCTTTTTTTTCTTTTTTTATTTTTTTTGCGTGAGAACCACACCATGCAAAGACTTATGTTTATTCACTCAGCTTCCTGATATTTGATTGATGGAAAAATGGTGGAAACCCCAAGAAAAGCATCCAAGAACCCAAGAGAATGGCCAACACAATTTCATCGAATCCCCTTGAAGCCACACCCCTTTCATCCATTGAGTCCTTCCTTGGTTTGAAGAATACCAAGCCACCAATTTGTTAAGAAGTTGATTAGAAAAAAAGGGACTATACAGTTCCAAGCCAAGGGAGACCACAGAGTTGAATGGATGAATGGACGAAGTGGAATCATTGCCTATTTTATTAAAAGAACCATATCATAATATCAGCATCATAATTTAGAGGTAAAAACCAAAGATTAGCAATCAATAGTATATAATTTAATCCACCATCAGGAGCACTATTGTATGACGAATGAAAGTAAATCAACTAAACAAAGAAATATTAAAATGTAAATGATGGTGTAAAACAAAAATAAGAAATATTAAAAAATGTGCAAAACAAAAATACAAAAATACAAAAGAACTGAGGGCCTAGAATGGTTGGCATAGGTGGCCATCTCCCCCACAACTGAGTTGGAAGGAGGAGATCTTAAATAGCAAGAAAGGTTATCTACCAACAGAGGTAGTATGGGTATTGGCTATCCTGAGCTCATGGAAAGGTTTGGTTTGTTGGACGTTGACCAACAGTTTCTTATTCAAGCTCTCAAGTTTTTATATCATCATGGCCCCTGAATGAAAAGTTTCATGAATGACATAAGATCCTTCCCATAGCGTTTGAAATTTGGTACATTGTGGCACATGTGTGGGATTCCAGTAGAGAACCTTGTCTCTCGGTTGATATTTAACTTTCCTAATCCTTAGGTCATGACATTGTTTATTGAAGGCCTTGTGCAATTCATTAGATGATAGGGCAACCAATTGGTTCTCATCTAGCAGGTTAAGGATCATCAGCCATTTTTTTTAATGCTAGATCAAGGTCAAGGTTGAGGTGACATGCCATGGATAGTGTACGGAGCTTAGTTTGAATGGGAAGCATTAGTAATTTACCATACACTAACTCATAGGGAGAGTATCCTATAGGAAGTTTCCATGTGGAGTGATATGCCTAGAGAGCATCGTTCAATTTAGTGTTCTACTCTCATCTAAACTTGCTAATGGTTCTTGTCAATATCTTCATAATCTCCTTACTGGTAACTTTGGCTTGACTGTTCGCTTGGGGGTGGTATAGTGTAGTCAATTTGTGCTCAACCCCTAAGTGTTGCATTAATTTGTGAAAAGTAGCACCTATGAAGTGTGTACCATTTTCTAAAATAAGTGCACGAGGCACACCAAACTTGTTTATGATTTGTTGTTGAACAAATCGTGCAACTGTGGATGATGTACAATCTGTAATTGTAGTTGCTTCTGCCCATTTTTTAAGGTAATCAACAGCAACAATAATATAATATTTTCCATTGGACATTGGTGTAATCGGCCCCATAAAATCAATTCCCCAAATGTCGAAGGGTTCTAAAGGTTGTATCCATTGTTGTGGCCCCTCCATTCTAGCAGTCATCCCCCCATCACATTGACAATGCTCACAAGACTAGATGAAATGATGCGCATCCCAAAATAATATAGGCCAATAATATCCTACAAGAAAGATCTTAATGGTTGTTTGTCTCCTAGTGTAATGATCCTCACAAGGACTCTCATGAGCCTCTTGGAGAACTCGTAGTTGATCTACATCAGGAACACACCATTGAGCCAAGCCATTGGGGCATACTTTATAAAGTTTCCCATTGATTTTCAAAAAATACTTGGCTCAGTGAAGAAACTATTGTTTCTTTTTGGCATCAAACCCTTGTGGTGTTTGTTGTGTAAGGAGATAGGTGAGAATGCTATTATACCAGTTTTTCTTCATGGTTAATTGATTATTTACTACACCTGCAAAGAGGAGTTCATCTAGGAAATAGTCAAAAATTGAATACTTATCCGCTTTTTTGTTCCATCGCAATCGAGATAAATGATCAGCAACTATGTTCTCGATGCCTTTACAATTGATCATCGTAAGATTGAACTCTTGTAAGATTACAAGCCATTGTATGATGCAAGGGCTTACCATTGGCTTATTCATTAGGAACCTTATTGCACTATGATCCATGTGTACGAATACCTTATAGCCAAAGACATAGTGCCTAAATTTTTCTAGTGCAAACACTACAGTCATTAATTCTTTCTCTATTGTAGTGTAGTTAAGTTGTGCACCAACAATACTTTTACTTGCATAGTGAATGTAATAAGGACATTTTTGATCATCTAACTATGTAAGTATGGCTTCTAAAGCATAGTTGGATGCATCAGTCATTATGTAGAATGGCCTAGACTATTCAGGATCTTGTAGAATAGGTGTTTCTACTAGCTTCTGTTTTAAAGTTTGGAAAGCTAGTTCACATTCCCTAGTCCACTCGAAAGGTATGTCCTTTTTTATTAATTCAACTAATGATTTTGCAACCTTTGAAAAGTTCTCAATAAACATTCTGTAGTAGCTAGTGTGTCCAAGGAATGATTGGATATCTTTTATAGTTTCTAGTTGATGGGTAATTCCTTAGATAACTTTGATCTTTTCAGGGTCTACCTCTATCCCTGTTTGTAAGATCTTATGCCCTAATACTACACCTTCTTGGATCATTAAATGGATTTTTGGCCAGTTGATTCTTAAATTGGTTTCTACAAATCATTTTAATACTTGATCTAATCAGTCCAAGGCTTGATCAAAGTTTGCACCATAGGTGGAGAAGTCATCCATGAAGACCTCCACACCATTTCCTATTTGCTGTTGCAATATGCTTGGAACTAATCGTTGAAATGTTGTAGGGGCATTGCACAAGCCAAAAAGCATCTATTTGTATGCAAGTGTTCCCTAAGGACTGGTAAACGTAGTCTTGGCTTGGTCTTCTGGGGGTATTTTTATTTGGTTGTACCCATTGTACCCATCCAAAAAACTATAGTAGCGATGCCCTGCAATGGTGTCTAAGACTTTGTCAACAAATGGCAATGGAAAGTGGTCCTTGAATATTGCCTTGTTTAGTAGCCTAAAATCTATGCACATCCTCCATTTGCCTCCCTTTTTAGGTACTATAACTAAGAGGCTAACCCATTCGCTATTAGCAATGAGGTATATGAACCAAGCTTTTAGAAGTTGTTCAATTTCTTCCTTAACTACTTACTTCAGCTTTGGGTTCAATTGCCTCTATAGTTGTCTTCGAGGCTTCATGGAGGGATCAATGTAAACCCTATGTTGGCATATCTTAGGATCTATTTCAATTAATTTGGGATATGACCAAGCGAAGGCTTTTAACCATTTATTTATCACTTTTAGCAGTCTTTCTTTTTGTTGAGGAGCAAGCTTCACGTTAATAATTACTGGTTTTCCATTGTTAAGAAATGTGTATTCCATACCAGTGGGCAATGGTTTTAGCTCAAGGGGCTCTTACTTAAAATTATCTAGGATTTCCAACTTCCCCCAGTTGATATTTTCAATGTCAAGACTTGGAAGTTGATGATGGACTTGCTCTAAAGTGTCTATGCTATCGATGTAAGCGCAAGTCAAACCCTTAGTTGGTTTCATGCATATAGTTGAACTGCTCTCTTGATCAGCTATCAACCACTGGGTGACTTCCTATCTTGTAGTTGATGCATACAAGCATCTTTGTATATCAATCACTTGTGCACACTGATTACATGCAGGCAATGTTAAACATTGATGAACCATGACTTCTACATGCAATTACACCCTAAGTCACTGTATGCGATGCATGGAACTTTCTTCTTCTCGATCTTCCCAAATGTATTTTCCTTTAATATTTCTAAGAAAAGATCGCAAATTCCTAGGTGTGCATCAACTATGCTTAGCCATGCTCTTCCCATTATGATTGGGAAGTTTCCCTTACCATTATTTACTTAAATCACTAGGAAGTCACCTAAATATGACCACCCACAAATAGTGGTGACAATGTCCTCCACTAGTCCCAATGAGACAGTGATGAACTAGTCGGCCAACTCTAAACAAATGTTACTCTTTTTTAGCGAAGGCAAGTTCCAAGCTTTGTACATTTCTTGAGAAATCAAGTTGACACTAGAACCTAAATCCAAAAGAGCCTTGCATGGTTCGTTTCCAATGATTTGTAAATATATTAGAGGACTCCCAATATTAGAGAATTTTCTAGGAAGATGACTAACTTTTATCCAATCGGTGACGGCATGAGTTAACATGACCATATGCATTGACCGTGATTTTTGGGTTGAAGGGAGCTTCGAAGCTTCAAGTGATAGTGAGGTGGTTGAAAAATCAGCCGCTTGTGCTTGCGAGGGCTTAGTTGGACTGTTGGTTCTAAAGAAAGGTCTTTTCTTCATGCAGTGGTTAGAACCAATAGTAGGTTAAGAGTTAACAACCCTTGTGGCGTTAGGTTGCTGTGGCTAGATAGGAATTTCACCTTGCATAGTTAGAGCAAGTTGTAATGGAGTTAAGGGTGGAAGAGGTGTAGCCAGATGAGAAGAATGATATGATTGTGGAACATCGCCCCTAGGAGAAGGAGTCCTATAGTACTCATGGACTTGGTAGTGAGGTTGAGGAGTAACGTGACCAGTATAGTCATGTGGAGAGATTGGCTACTGCATGTAATATCCATATGGGTCAAGTTGCCAGTAAGGATACTGTTGCCTTGGTGGTGGAATTCCCCATGATTGTGGATATTGACACTATTAATACTACTCGATTGGTTGTGGTGGAGTTCCACTTTGATAATATGTTAAAGGTTGGTGGAACTGTCTTGGGTTACCTTGAGGATAAGGTAACCTTCGGGCTGTTTGCCTTTTGTTTAATTATGGGTTAACTGCATACACCCCAAACTTCTACAAATGTGAGATTATAGGGCAACATCCCTTAGGATGGTCATATTGGCATATCTCACATCCACTATCATTATTTGTATCTGAATCCACAACCTCTTCGATGATGGAAACTTTTCCCTTATCCTTATTCCATGCATGTTTAGTTTCTCTTTTCTTTCCTTTTTCATGATCACTACCTTGCTCTCTAGACTCCTCAACTATTTTAAAAATGGTTTGAAATCTATCATCTAGGAAATCCCACATTTGGTCTACCTTTTCCGATACTTCCGATGCTAATTTTTGGATAGGCAAGGTTTTCTTATTCACCATCTCTTCTAGTGGTGACCCTTCTTCATCCTCACAGAATCCTACTACCCTCTTTCAGAGGAAAGGATCTCTATTATATGCCTCTGCACTCTCTCTTTTCCTTAACTCACCTTCTTCCTTATCAACTTGCTCTAATAATCTTTGAACTTGATGGGTCCTAAGCTTAAATAGCCTCCCTTGGGCATACGTCCCAAGGGTTCTTCATGTTTCATGCCTAAGCCCATCTACGAGATGGCATAGTTGATCCCTTTGCGAATAACCATGGCCAAAACAACAATGTAACAGTGCATAATATCAGCCCGTGGCAGCATCCAAGGGTTCATTTCCTCCTTGTTTCCAACCTTGGATTTTCTTTCATAGGTTGGACAGTTAGGAGTATGTTTGGTACTTATTGTTGAACAATTCTAACATGGTAATCCACCTCTGAATGGATTTTGGTTCTAAGGACTAGTACTAGCTTTCCACTTCTTTGACTAGTGTCTATGGGAACAACTTAAGTTTTTTCCATTCACTTTCTATCTTTTTTAAGACACATGCATCATAAAATGATTGTAGATGATTTTGAGGATTAGCATTGTACCCCCCTTCAAATTGTCGGATGTTGTTC
>MNCI01004978.1:296672-369589 GCA_015680685.1 Gnetum montanum | reverse complement strand
TTCGTATGGTGGAGTGTAGGGGTACCTCGCCACTCATCAAATGGTCTTTTACAAGATCTAGGTTCCAAACCACTTGATTAAGGAGCCAACTATAAGTTAACAACCTTGGTAGTATTACATTGTTATGGCTAAGTAGGAATTTCATTATAAATAGATGGAGTAAGTGGTAATTGGGTGGAGGGTGGAGGAACATGTGCTAAAGAATGAGAAGGATGATAAGAATATGAGAATTCCTCTCTAGAAGATGGAGATGAGTTCTGTAATACTATGGAGGGTAGTAGTGATGTTGGAAAGAAGCTTGACTGGAAGAGTCATGTAGAGACATGGGCTCCTGAACATAGTACCCATACGGCTGCTTGTTAGGGTACTATTGCCTTGGTGATTGCATCCCCAACAATTGTGGGGGTTGCCACTGATGGTACTACTCATACAATTATGGTGGAGCTTAATTTGGATAATAAACCAATTGTGTTTGATGGAACTACCTTTGGTTTCCTTGAGGATAAGAAAACATTCTAGGTGCTTACATTCATGGTAGTCTAGGATTTAGAGGATACACCCTAGATTCTTGTAAGTGGGACACAACAGGGAAACATCCCTTAGGATGTTCATATTGGTAGATGTCACACCTAACATCATCATCTAATTCTGACTCCACAACCTCTTCTACTATAGTAGCTTTGACCTTACCCCTTTGATAGGCACATTCAACTTCTTTTCTTCTCATGCAGTCACAATCATGACCTTCTTCTTTTGATTCTTCTATAATTTTTAGAGTAGTTTAAAATTTTTCATCCAAAGATTCCCGCATTTTATCAACCTTAGCCAAAATTTTAGATAGATTTTTGAATTGGTAAGGTTTTTTGCTGCATCACTTTATCAAGTGGTGTCTCTCCCTCACTGTTACATAATCAAACCTTTCTTTTTATGATGGAAGGATCTCGATTATACTCCTTAGCACTTTCCCATTTTCTCAACTCACATTTTGCTTTTGCAACCTCCTCAATCAACCTTTGAATATGATGGACTCTTAGTTTTGACAATTTCCCTTGGGTGTAAACCCCAAGAGTTCTCCTTGTTTTTGATCAGAGACCATCTATGATGTGGTGAAGCTGCTCCCATTGACAATAACCATGGCCAAGACATCTGTGTAAAAGGAAATAATACTTGCCCATGGCTACGTCCAAGGATTCATGTGTTCCTTATCACCAATGTTGGATTTGCTTTTTCAAATTGGACACTCTGGAGTACGTTTGATATTTATCATTGAACATCTCAAACATCATACTCCATCTACAAATTGATTTTGCCTCCAAAGAATGGCACCAAATTTATGCTTCTTTTATGAGTGTCCTAGGGAACAACTTAAGTTTCTATGTTTTTCAAGGCATAAGCATCGTGAAAGGCTTGAATATGGGATGTGGATTTGTGTTATATCCCCCCTAAAATCTGGGGATATTGTTCATATCCAACCTCTTGATTCTACTATATTTTGCATGCTTGGTTGGAATTTTGAGTGCCTATGCAATGTTCAACATGCTTTGAGTTGCTAGCAAAGGTTCATCATTGTTATAATTTCGATGATGCTTATGTCCCCTACTATCCCTTCGTTTAGGGTAAGGCCTACAATCATTATCCCATCATTCACCTGTATTATTATTTCCTCCCCTGCGGTTTTGATCAGATTCGGAGGAGGAGGAAGATGCAGTTGAAAAGGACGAAGTGGTAGAAGGACTACCATCACCACAGTTTCTTCCACCTCCTCTCTACTTGTCATGGTCATGATCATCAAGTTTACTATCATCACAATGCTTATCCAAGCCCCTACCTTGACTCTTACTTTTTCTTGAATCCAAATTGTTAATAGTGGACTACAGATTTAGGTTCAAGCTCCCTTCACCAGAGTTAAGGGTAGAGAATCTTATTGTTGAGAACCCCTAGAGGGAGGATCCTCATTATTATTTTGGTTTAGTAGGAATAAGAGGTTAGTGAACCATTTCCCCTTCATAGCTTCATGGCGCTTCTCGTGGGGCTGATGCCATTTGCGTTATGTTTTTGTGGAATGGTAGTCCTGATAATAATGGTCCTACACAATGTATTCATCATGGAGATCCTCAATGTACAACCTCTTAAGAGTTTGGAGTGGCATCCCAAAAATAGATTGGTCAGGAGGCAAAAAAACATTACCCTCCATATCTCTTTTCCACAACTGCTCATCCTAATAAAGGATGAAGAAATGAGGTACAAACTCATCTGGATGAGTGTACACTACTTTGAAATCTTGGGGCATTGGCAATTTTGATTCATCGTGCCTATGAGAAAAAGACATTTTGGATTAGAGAAAAAATTCAGTGTTCTTAAATAATAATAATAATAATATATATTATTCAAATGATTGTGACCTTAGGGTTCATTCCAACGATCTTAAATAATATTTACTAAGTTCTAGATAGTGCACGTATCAAACTACAAGTCCCCAACAACAATGCCAATGATGAGCAATGATTAGACCCTATGTCGAACCACACAAATCACCAAGTGTTCACGCATGAACCAGTCAAATTCCATGGACTTATTACCTTCTAAGAACACTGGTCTCTAGGAAGTGAAATTAACTATTGTAATCGTTGTCTTCCCAGGTACACTTATGAAATGCAAAGGTCTGGTTAAGTGCAACTGAGGCATATGATTTTTATAATTTTTAGGTTTTATGTTTTAAGTTTCCTAAGGGTAAATAATAATGCATAAGTTGCCTAATGTTTTAATCTAACTGGCTACACCTAACTAATCACAACATAAGCATCCATTCCCACTTGCTATACATGTCCTAAACACGTTTAATGCTACTAGGTTACCAAATGTTAAACGTTACTAGGATTACCGAGAACTATGCTCAAAGTGGTCGTACTTATGTGCTTAATTAATTGCTATTCAATCTAGCTTAATTTAGCTTAATTACTTAAAATATTAAAGGAAATTACATAAAACATTAAATGCATAAATAAACAATTAATCTATTTTGAAGTGCTACAAGGTTTATTAGAAAGTTCATCTTTATTTTCACACACATTATCATGTTTAGGTATGATAATGCTTGAATATAGATCTATACACTCTTTGAATCATACTCTAGGCACTCAGAAAAATATTCTAACCTTTAAGCAAGAAAATTGAAAGAGCTCTGCTACAACTATGACAAAAGATGCCATAAACACTATGGGTGAGTGTGTATTTATAGGTGAAAATAGACACTATGTTGATGAGGCCACATCAACGCATCAAATCCCACATTGATGTGGTCACATTAATAGGGCTGTGTCAATGAGGCCTTGTCAACATAACCCTTGACATGACTCGTTACCATCCCTTCTGTCTTTGTTTTTCATTCTTATTTTCCTTTCTTTAGGCATGGTGTCATGTTGCTTGACATAAGCTAAAGTACGTGTGGCATAGTACACATGATGTATGTGATCATACCAATGCTAACACATCAGATCCTATCAGAAACCCATAATGAAATGCACTTGGGCTAGAGTAGTACTAGGATGGGTGACCTCTCAAGAAGTCCAAGGGTTGCACCCTCATTTTACACTTTGTTTATTCTCCTTTCATCTTTTATCATCTAATGGTTCTTACTCTACATTTTCTATGCTCTATCTGAAGCTTAGGGCTGGAGGATTTTTTTTTCTTTTTGTTTTTCACTCTTCGTTTTCTTTCTTTATACATGGCATCATGCTACTTAGCATAAGTTTAAGTGTGAGCAGCATGGTACACTCGATGGATGAGATCATACTAGTGCTAATGCATCAGGTCCTACTAGAACTTCCTAATTGAGTATGCTTTAGCTAGAGTAGTATTAGGATGGGTGACCTCTCACAAATTCCTAGTGTTATATCCTTCTTTTTCACTTTGTTTTTTCCATTTTATGCTCCTTACTTTGCCTTTTCTATTTGATGTTCTAAAACTTAGCGTTGGATTTGTGTTTGATATATTTATTTATTTTTGTTTCTATTTTTCTTTTGCATGACATCATGCTTGTTGTTGGACATTTAAGTGCACATAGACAAGGCATACTCAATAGGTACAATCATACCAGTGCTAATGCATTAGATTCCTTCAAAACTCTATAATGAAGTGCACCTCGACTAGAGTACTATTGGGATGGATGAAATCTTGGTAAGTCATACTATTATACCCTCATTTCTCATTTTGTTCATTTTTTTTGTTTGATGGTCCTTGCACTGCATTGTTTGTTATGAATATTAAGGTGTATGGTTGCAATTACCCACTTTGTCTTTGTTTTTTGTTCTTATTTTCCTTTCTTTAGGCATGGCATCATGCTACTTGGCATAAGCTTAAGTGCATAGAACATGGTATAATTGATGTGTGTGATTATACCAATGCTAATGCATTGGATCCTATCAAAACTCCATAATTAAGCATGCTTAGGCTAGAGTAGGATTAGGATAGGTGACCTCTTGAGAAGTCCTAGTGTTGCACTTCCTCTTTTTACTTTTCATTTTTTAGCTCTTAGTTTTCTTTCTTTATGCATGGAATCACATTGCTCGACATAGGTTTAAGTATGTGTAGCATGGTACACTTAATAGGTGAGATTGTTTTTCACTCTTGGTTTTTGTTCTTATGCATGACATCACATTGCTTGGCATAAGTTTAGGTGCATGTAGCATCGTACACTTAATGGATGTGATCATAGTACTACTAACGTATCAGATCCCATTAGAAGTTCGTAATTAAGCATACTTGGGCTAGAGTAGTATTGGGATGGAGTAGTACTAGAATGGTTGACCTCTCAGAAAATCTTAGTGTTGCATCCTCTTTTTTTGCTCTGTTTTTTCCATCTAATAGTCCTAACTTTGCCTTTTTTGTTTAGTGTCCCAAGTCTTATGGTTGGAGCCATGTTTGTTGTATTTGTTTTATTCATTCTTATTTTCATTCTATTAGGCACAACATCATGTTCATTGTTGGACGTTTAAGTGTACACAAGTAAGGCATACTCAATTGGTATGATCATGCCAATGTTGATACATCAGATCCCCTAAGAACTCCATAGCTAAAGATGAAGAAGAAGATGACTATGCTATGAAGAAGTATTTCATAAAGTCCAATGAAGTTAAGTCAGTAATGACTTAATGAAGTACAAGGAATATTTGGGAAGTTATGTTTAGGAGAAACTTAATGAAGTACAGTAAACCAAGTTCAAGTAGAAGATTTCATAATACATTAAGTTACGAATCACAATCATACGTATGTTATATCTTATGATGAAGAAGTAAATACAAAACCAAAAGAAGATGCACAACCACTAACAGTAACACACATAAAGTTGTTAGCAAGGCAAAACCTAAAGATACATCAAGCCCAAAGAGGATGTTATGAATTAACAAAGGATGGAAGGAGTATCAAGTTATGGAATTAGTACAACGTAACTTTGTTTAGCATAAGAGGATTCATAAGTAGCCAAGTTAGTGAAATGATATCCAAAATTGCCAAGAATTATGAAGAGCAGTCATCATGACAAAAATAGCTATAATCTTATATTTCCATGATATTAAAATTACTATCAATTATGAAAAGTAAATTTCTTTGTAAAATATTTTGAGGTATTTACATTACATTATGAATGAAAAGAAATGTCAACATAACCAAATTCTAACATGGTATCAAAGAAAATCAACATGGTATCAATGCACATCAACAAAGATTATCACTTAGTATGAAATTCAAGAGATTTCACAAAGGATAAAAGGAAAGAAGTAAGAAAAGTAGGCACTGCAAAGCTTCAATTAAGAAAGCTAAGTTCTTAAGAAAGTTATGAAGAATTAGAAGATGAGAAGAAATTGGACAAAAATATGGTAAAGATGACTTTTGATAATAGTGGTGGACCTATAAGAAGATTTAAAAGACTAAGAAGATCTACATTGAGGAAGTAAATATGAAGGATCATCTATAAATTGAGTATGAAAAGGCATGTATTAGAGGAAATGATGCTTCAAAACAATCATAAAACTATTGTAGGAATCATAATTATGTCAAGAAGAAGTGAAACATAATGAAAATTAAAAGAGAATACAATTACTTGAGGAAGGAAATTAAAGAATAGCTAAAGTACCAATTTGAATATGCAAGAATCAAAGACTACAACCTGCACTCACAGGCACTAATTTGCATTCATTTTCATACTTGATGAGGCACACATTAAGAAAGGAGTTGTAATCATTCAAATTGCAAGGAGAACCTATTATACTAGAGCATCAAGATGGAAGGATATGTCAACTAGCAATTTATTTTTAAAAATAACAAGTTGGTACTATTGCGATAAAGATTGTTGTAATATGAGATTCCACACAACCTAATGCAAAATTGAGCTAGGTAATCTCATGACCACCAAATGGTTCAAGAAAAAATTGATTTTCCTCAAATCGAAAAGGGACTTATAAATTGTTAGAAACATTTAACAAATTTTGCCAAGAATTTTTACCAAGCGCTAGTAAATACAAAATAGAAAACAATGTGCATGAAATAGCTGATAAAATGAAGATGAGTAGGGAATATGTATGTAGTGTAAAAAAATAGAATAAAAGTACATGTGGCTGGTTGTAAAAGTAATTGAAATAAATCATAGAAAAAGAATAGATCTAATATGTTAAAAGTTAGATCGAAAAGGAAACTCTTAAAATAGATCTAGTGCAATGTCAAAAGTGAGAAATTGAAAGTAGGAAAATTAAAATTACAGGGAAAAAAAACCTAGAACCTACTGTAAAGATAATGAGAAATAGACTAGGGATCAAAGATGTTAAATAAGAAGTTATGTTACCCCATTTTCTCCTTGGTGCATGTATCTAATGTAGATCTAAGAAGAATGTTGTACATTTTAGAGTTAACAGAGAAAAGGATTAGACTAGATTAGCATGTTGACCTGATTTTGAATTATTCTCCTTGTGTCAAGAGGACAACACAAAGGGGATATAAATATGTTAGTGGGAAAAAGCAAGAGAGATCATAAAAGGTAAAATCTCTAATAGGAGAATAGTTGTTGTGTAAATAGGTAGAGTCTTTGAAGAGCTTTCCAAATTACCAGCAAGCAAAGAATCAACTATTTTTGGTAGTTAGAATCAGTTAGAAGATGCCAAAAATACATATTTCAGGAATTCATCAATCACCCAAAAAGCTAATCCCTTTCCATTGAGGGATATCATCATATATATAGATCGAAAATGTCTCATAGAATGTGAAGGAACAACAATTGAAATTTAGAATCTTCTAGAAGGCTCTAGATAGAAGAATTAACATGTAGATGATTAATGTGAAAACTGATGTTAGATGTCAAAAGATAGATTAGCGTAAGGCATCAATAGGCAAAATGACGTTGCATGTCGAAAAGTAGATTTCACAAAAAATTAAAGGTCAAGATTGATGCAAGAATTGATACCAGATGTCGAAACCAAAAATAATGTTTTAGATGATTCAAGACATTACTTTTGGAAAAAGTTAAAAATGGAGACCAGAAACCATGTTTTAGATTATGTAATACAATGAAATTGGATTGTTGAAGATGGTTCTAAGCGAAGAAGCCATAAAATGTACCTTAAACTCTGACTTAGGTAGAAAAAGCCAATGTGGGTACAACATTGTTCCCTCTTGAAGGATACTACTAAAAATTTGAAGGAGAATCTAGTAAGAAAAAACATTGGCTAAATGGTACCATCAAGAGGATTGAATGAAGTAGGATGATAGAAAGAAAGATTGGGACATTACTAATACACCTATGGTGGAGTGCTACACCATAGAAATGGGGTGTGGCTAGATACTAGAAAGTGCATACATAAAAGTGCACATATAGAACTCCCTAACCTCCTCAATTCTCTCAATCACATCATCACTATGATAAAGCACTCATTTGGCATTAGCAATGTAGATCATGAAAAGAGAAAGGATAGAAAAAAGTAGGGAAATAGCAGAAAGTGGAAATTGAAAATAATAAAATAAGGGAAAATCATGTTACAGACATTGCCAATATACCAATGGTGGGGTGTTGTGTCACAAAAGTGGAATAAGACTATATCCATATAGCTGATTTGTCCCTTTCCTTGGTCATATGTAGATTTTAGACTTCATACATCACTCTACACTTAACACTCTATCACTGCATTGGGGTAGAGACACTCGTTCAACCCCACTAATGTTGAAGATAGAGAGAAATGGAGATAGAAGAGAGAGGGATTGAGAAGAAGATGAGGGAAATATAGTACATGAGGATAGACATTATTGCATACAAAAAATAGAGAGCAAAAAAGAAAAGGGGATATTTCCTATACATCGGTCATAAGGATGGTGGTATGCCATAGAAGTGGGACATGGCTAAATCCTACACAGTATAAGGTTTAAAAAAAATGCCATGTATGTATTTTGAAGTAACCCCTCCCCTATTGCACTTAATAATACGCTTAGTCATACCCTCACATGAAGTAAAAAGATATTTAGTCACTCAAAGACCTCACTGATTGTGTTAAGCATGTAGAGTAGAACAAAATAGATATCATATGAAAAATATGAAAAAATAGCTAGAGAAGTAGTAGAATATTATTGAGAGAGGGTGGAAAGTAATAAGAAAAATAGGATTTAGAGAAAACTTGTTATCTTGACATAGTATACATTAATCATAGTATAAAAGAGCTGATGGAAAGAAAAATTCCACTAGATGAACACTCGTTTAGTCTCAAACAGCTGATAGATCCAATGTTGTAGTTTGGCTGCATGTAGTAGCACTTGAGGAAGCTCATGTTGATAGGATCTAGAAACTAATATTCTTCAAGATTTGACATGACATAAATGCCATTTTGAAGAGACTAAGCCTCTAGAAAAGGACCCTACTAGTTGGGGAAGAACTTTGTATCTCTTGAATTTGGAAAATGGTGAAGAACTAAATAACCATTATGAATCTATATAATTTTGAGATGTATGGAGTTGCAACACTGAATATTTACTTAATATTCATGGAGATGTCGAAAAGTAGCTTGTTGTTAGTCCTAAAGAAGATCCAACTTAATGCATCACATATTACTATTATCTTGATCTAAAGACCAATCATGAGGAGCAACATAGAGATATGGAACATAAAGCTCAACTAGTAAGATTACCTCAAAAACATAAATTAGTGTTGTGTTAAAATGGTCATAATGCAAGACCTATCATATTGTAACAAGAAATTGATACAAGCAATCTCATCACTACTAAATGGTCCATAAAAACTAATATCTTGATTAATCTCCCTTAAATATAAAGGGGACTTACAAAATGTTGAAAAAATTTAATGTAAGCCAAATATTTTTTCCAATTGTTAGCAGATATTGAGCAAAAAGAGACAATGTGTATGTGTAGAAAAGTGTATAGAAAATAGAGGAAATGTGTACAAAGTAGATTAAAGTAGAAATAAAAGGTAGTGTGTGGTTAGCAATAGGAACATTTATAATAAAGCAAAATGAAATAGATTTGATTCATTAAAATGCTAAATCCAAGACTGATGAACCGCGATATTGTGTCCACGATATTGGATCCAACCATGCAATGTCGAATACTCGATATCAGGGCTTGTCTCCTCGCCTATAAATAAGAGGCGATGCCCTTGATTTCCACATTAGATAGTTAGTCCCTTAGCCAAACTCTTACCATTTTTCCCTCTAGAGTTAGAATTATTTTTGTGTGCCTGCAGTAGGAGTCATAGAGTGAACGGATCTTTATTTGAGCATTGTGTACCTGAGCACACTTTGTGTATGGCAGTAAAGATGAACTTTATGATAAACCTTGCAGCATTTAGAATAGATTAATTGGTGTTAATTAGTATTTAATTCTTTCCTAGTTGATTAATTATTTCTCTCACCCTGCAACTCTCTTAGTTAAATGCACTTAGTACAACCACTTCGAGCATGCATGTAGCACTTGGTAACCCAGTGATGATTAGCGTTTGGTAATCCCAGCAACGTTGCACTAGTTCAGGATGTGTACGGCAAGTGGGAACAGATACTGGTGTTAGGAGTAATTAGAACTTAGTTAATGAATAGTTAAATTAGATTAGTTACTTAGTTATATCTCTCTCCCCCTCCTTACTAGCACAGAATATAAAACACATAAAAGCTATAAAAATCATATGCCTCAAGCTTACTTAACCATACAACTGTGACATACAAGTAAGTTTGGGAAGACAATGATTAACCAACTAGTTATTGTTCCACAAAGGCACATAGGCACTTAGTCCTTGGAATTTTATCGGATTGCGCATGAAACACTTGTATTCGTATGGTTGAGCGTAGGCGTACCTCGCTGCTCATCATTAGTGTTGTTTCCGGGGACTTAGTTATTTTTGCACTAAGTAGAACTTAGGAAATCATTCACATCATTGGAACAAGCCCTTAGGGTTGGTTAAGGAAAAGATAATAGTACATTGCACACTGAACAAGACAAGATGTCTTCTTCTTCGCACAAAAGCACTTCACCACCTAGGACTAACACACGAAGCAATCAGCTGCAGGATACACATGAAGTTGATCCGCCAATCCCTCAATAGCTTCATGTGGTATATATTCATCTCGATGAATATGTACCCAAATTCACCTTTATTCTCCATCAAGACGAACATCTACGTTGGTGTGACTTGGAAGGTAACATAGTGTTACCTCCCAATCGTTCAATCCCAAGTATGCTTCTTCGTGCTCTCACACGAATAGGCATGCAACACTTACATGCAGAATACATTGCATGAGACTATGATTCGAGAGACTATCGTCCCATAGAGGCATAACGTCAAAGGAATTTGCAACAAGAGAGACACCATAAGTCCTTGAAGGGAAAATGATCTAAGGATTCCCCCCACATTTTAAGCGAAATTGAGGGTGATGAACCTACCTCAGGTAGTCACCCACATAATGATGTTCCTCCCCTTGACTTTGTCCAAGGGGTGGTTTATTAGAACCTTCATTCTACTATTCACAACCCATGTGCTGATACCAATGGACACAAAGTGTCTGAAAAAGGAACAAGGACACATGAAAAAGGTGGGCATTCTGATCACAATTGCAATCGAGGTAGAGACCACCGAAGAGAAGGTAGTAGACACCATCATGGTGGCAGTTCTCCTTCTTCTTTACCTTCATCATCTTCTTCACCCTCTCCTTCAGTGTCTAGACATAGCCATAGAGAAAAAGATTGTGAGGATATGGGAAAACAAAGTTGAAGTCACAGAAGAAACAACCAAGATAGAGGACGAGGGCACTCTAGGGAATCATGCCATAGAAGAAGGAAAAGTAGAGAACAGCATAGGTATCATAGACGCCACGAACTAGATGATCCTGATGAACCCCTACTCGCTACTCGAAGCATGCTAGACATAACTAAGGATGTGAGAGTTCCAACAAGGCTCCAAAAAGATAGTAGGATCAAGAGGTTAGATATGAATAACATCCCACAATTTGAAGGGGGATATAATGTTGATCCTCAAAATCACTTACAAGCATTTCATGATGCGTGTGCCTTGCAAAACATAGAAAATGAGTGGCAAAAACTTAAGTTGTTCCCACAGACACTAGTAAAAGAAGCTAAAAGCTGGTACCGGTCCTTAGAAACGAAATCCATTTGTAGGTAGAGTACTATGTTAGAATTATTCAACGATAAGTACCAAATGTACTCCCGAGTGTCTAACCTGCGAAAGCAAATCCAAGAATGGAAACAAGAAAGTCATGAACCCTTGGATGCTGCCATGGGCTGTTATTATGCACTATTACATCGTTGTCTTGGCCATGGTTATTCGCAGTGGGATTAGCTACGCCATCTCATAGATGGGCTTAGGCATGAAACAAGATGAACCCTTGGGACTTATGCCCAAGGAAGGTTATCTGAGCTTAGGTCCCATCAAATTCATAGACTACTGGAGCAAGTTGCTAAGGAAGAAGGTGAGCTACGAAAGAGAGAGAGTGCAGAAGAATATAACCAAGATCCTTCCCTCTGGAATAAGGGAGTAAGATTTTGTGAGGATGAGGAAGAGTCACCACTCGAAGAGATGGTGAATAGGAAAACCTTGCCTATCCAAAAGTTAATATCAGAAGTATCAGCAAAGGGAGACCAAATGTGGGACTCCCTGGATAGTAGGTTTTAAACTGTTCTCAAAGTAGTAGAGGAGTCTAGAAAGTGAAGTAGTGATCGTGACAAAAGAAAAAAGAGAGAAGCAGAAAATGCATGTAACAAGGGTAAGGGAAAAGTTGTTATTATTGAAGAGGTTGTGGAATCAGATATAGACAATGATAATGGATGCGAGATATTTCAATACGACCATCCTAAGTGATGTTGCCCTATGATCTCACATTTGCAGGAGTCTGGGATGTATGCACTTAATCCACGATTAAACGAACGAAAAACATCCCGATGGTTACCTTATCCCCAAGGTAACCCAAGGCAGTTCCACCAACCTTTAATGTATTATCCAAGTGGAACTCCATCATAACCGATTGAGCAACATCAACAATGGTAGCACCCAAAATCATGGGGAAAGCCACCACCAAGGCAACAATATCCTTACCAACAACTTGACCCATATGAATATTACGTGCAACATCCAATCTCTCCACGTGACTCTGTTGGTCACGTTACTCCTAAACATAACTACCAAGCCCGTGAGTACTATAGGACTCCCTCTCCTAGGGGTGATATTCCACAAGTGTACCATCCTTCAAATCTAGCCGTAGCTCTCCCACGAATAGCTCCATTACCACCTACTCCAACAATGCAAGGTGAACTCCCTGCTTAGCCACAGCAATGTAATGCTGCAAGGGCTGTTAATCCTCAACCTACTATTGGTTCTAATAGCCATATGAAGAAAAGACCTTTCTTCAAAACCAATAGTCCAACCAAGCCTTTGCAACCACAAGTGGCTGAGTCTATGGACATCTTCGTATCAAATAAAAGTTTAGAGGCCCCTTCGAACCTAACACCACATTCAATGCATACGGTCATGTTAACACATGTTGTTACTGATTGGATCAAAGCTAGCCACCTTCCCAGGAAATTCTCTGATCCTGGGAGTCCCTTGATATATCTACAAATTGTTGGGAATGAGCCATGCAAAACTCTTTTGGATTTGGGTTTCGGTGTCAACCTAATATCCCAAGAAATGTATAAGGCCTAGAACTTGCCTCCATTTAAAAAGAGCAACATCCATTTAGAGTTGGCTGACCAATCCATCACTGTTCCCTTGGGATTAGTGGAGGACATTGTTACCACTGTTTGTGGATGGTCATATCCAGCTGACTTCCTAGTGATTCAAGTGAACAATAGTAAGGGGGACTTCCCAATTATAATGGGAAGGGCATGGCTAAGCACTATCAATGCATGCCTAGGAATCCATGATCTTTCCCTAGAAATATCTAAGAAAAATATTTTCAGAAAGATCGAGAAGAAGAAAGTTCCATGTATTGTATACAGTGACATAGGGTGTAATTGCGTGTAGAGATAATGGGTTGTGCAAAGTTTAACATTGCCTGCATGCAATCAGTGTGCATAAACGATCGATATACAAAGATGCCTATATGCAGTAGCCATACAACAAGAAGACACCTAGTGGCTGACAGCTGATTAAGAAAGTAGCTCACTTATATGCATGGAATTAACTAAGGGTTTGACTTGTGCTTACATAGATAGCATAGACACATTAGAGCAAGTCCACCACCAACTTCCAAGTCCTAACCTTGAAAACATCAACTGGGGGAAGTTGGAAATTCCTAATAAATTTAAACAAGAGCCCATAGAGCTAAAAACATATCCCACCGGTATGGAGTACATGTTCCTTAAGAATGGAAAATCGGTAATCATCAACGCAAAACTTGCTTCGCAACAAAAAGAGAGTTTGCTAAGGGTAATAAATAAATGATCAAAAGCCTTCACCTGGCCCTATTCAGAATTAATGGGAATAGATCCTAGGATATGCCAGCATAGGATTTACATCGACTCCTCCATGAAGCCTAAAAAACAACCACAAAGGCGATTGAACCCAAAGTTGAAGCAAGTAGTAAAAAAAGAAATCGAACAGCTTCTAAAGGCTGGGTTCATATACCCCATTGCTAATAGCAAATGGGTTAGCCCCTTAGTAATTGTGCCTAAAAAGGAAGGAAAATGGAGGATGTGCATAGATTTTAGGCTACTAAACATGGCAACATTCAAGGATCACTTTCCATTGTCATTTGTTAACCGAGTTTTAGACACAATCGTAGGGCATCATTATTATAGTTTTTTGGATGGATATAGTGGATACAACCAAATACAAATAGCCCCAGAAGACCAAGCCAAAACTACATTCAGTAGTCCTTAGGGAACATTTGCATACAAACAAATGTCGTTTGGCTTGTGCAATGCCCCTGCAATGTTTCAACACTTAGTTTTAAGCATATTTCAATAGCAAATAGGAAATGGTGTGGAAGTCTTTATGGATGACTTCTCCACTTATGGAGCAAGTTTTGATCAAGCCTTGGATCGATTAGAGCAAGTGCTGAAAAGATGTGTAGAAACTAATCTAAGGCTCAACTAGCAAAAGAGCCATTTGATGGTCCAAGAAGGCATAGTACCTGGGCATAAAATCTCACATGCAGGAATAGAGGTAGACCTAGAGAAAATCAAAGTCATCTAAGGAATTACCTGTTAACCGAAAACTATCAAAGACATTCAGTCATTTCTTGGACACACTGGCTACTATAGGAGATTCATAGAGAACTTTTCAAAGATTTCCAAACCATTGGTAGAGCTAACGAAAAAGGATGTACCCTTCGAGTGGACCAGGGAATGCGAACTAGCTTTCCAAACTCTAAAACAGAAGCTAGTAGAAACACCCATTCTACTAGCTCTTGACTGGTCCAAACCATTCCATGTCATGATTGACATGTCCAACTATGCCTTAGGAGTCGTACTTACATAGTTAGATGACCAGAAATGTCCTTATTACATCCACTGTGCAAGTAAAAGCATCGTTGGTGCACAACTCAACTACACTACTACAGAAAAAGAATTAATGGATGTAGTGTTTACACTAGAAAAATTTAGACACTATGTACTGGAGTACAAAGTATTCATACACATAGATCATAGTGCAATTCGGTTCCTTATGAAAAAGCCAATGGTAAGCCCCTGTATTATACGATGGCTTGTAATCCTACAAGAGTTCAATTGAACAATGATCAATCACAAAGGCATTGAGAATGTAGTTGCCGATCATTTATCTCAGTTGCGCTGGAATAGCAAAGAGGATGAGTATCCAATTTTCGATCATTTCCCTGATGAGTTCTTCTTTGCCAGTGTAGTGAATAACCAATCACCCATGGAGACAAACTGGTATAGTAGCATTCTTACCTATCTCCTTACCCAAAAATCACCACAAGAGCTAGACCTTAAGAAGAAAAAATAGTTTCTTCATAGAGCCAAGTACTTTATGGAGATCAATGGACAACTTTACAAAGTATGTCTCGATGGCTTAGTTCGATGGTGTGTTCCTGATAGAGATCAACTGAGAGTTCTCTAAGATGCTCATGAGGGTCCTTGTGGGGGTCATTATGCTAGGAGATGAACGACCATCAAGATCCTGCTTGCAGGGTATTATTGGCCTACCTTGTTCCGGGACACCCATCAATTCATTCGATCTTGTGAGCACTGTCAATGTGATGGGGGAATGACTACTAGAATGGAGGATCTACAATAATGGATTCAACCGTTAGAACCCTTCGACATTTGGGGAATTGATTTCATGGGGTCCATTACACCAATGTCCAATGGAAAAGCTTACATCATAGTTTCCGTAGACTATTTAACAAAGTGGACTAAAGTAGTTACCGTAAAAGATTGCACATCATCTACAGCTACACGATTTGTTCAACAACAAGTCACCAACAGGTTTGGTGTGCCGCGTGCACTTATTTCAGAAATGGTACACACTTCATAGGTGTAAATTTTCAAAAGTTAATGCAACGCTTAGGGTTTAAGCATAAATTGACAACACCATACCACCCCCAAGCAAATGGTTAAGCTGAGGTCACCAACAAGGAGATTACTAAGATATTGACCAGAACCATTAGCAAGTATAGGCGAGACTGGAGCACTAAATTGAACGATGCTCTTTGGGTATACCGCTCCACATGGAAACTCCCTAGAGGCTACTCTCCCTATGAGTTAGTATGTGGAAAACTTCCAACGCTTTCTATCCAAACTGAGCTCCATACACTAGCCATAGTATGTGATCTCAACCTTGACCTTGATCTAGCACAAAAACAAAGGTTGATGACTCTTAACTTACTAGATGAGAACCGACTAGCTGCCCTATCATTTAATGAATTGCATAAAGCATTTAATAAACAACGTCATGACTTGAAAATTAGAAAAGTTAAGTATCAGCCAGGAGATAAGGTTCTCTACTGGAACCCCACACATGTGTCACAACATACCAAATTTCAAACACTGTGGGAGGGACCTTACATTATCTATGCAACTTTCCCTTCAGGGGCCATGACCATATATAAACCTAAGAGCCCAGATAAGAGACTGTTAGTCAACATGCAACAAACAAAACCTTTCCATGAGTTTAGGACAACGAGAACACATGCTACCTTTGTAGGTGGGCAACCTTGCTCATTATTTCGAATCTCCTCCTTCCAACTCAGTCATGGAGGAGATGGTCATCTCTGCTAACCATTAAAGGCCTCAGTTCTTTCTAAATTTTTTTTTACACATTTTTGTTTTGCACATTTCTTTAATCTTTCTTATTTTTTTATACCATCATTCATATTTTTACCATTTCTTTGTGTGATTACTTTATTTTGTTTATCATCCAATAAGTGTTCATGATGGTGGCATGAATAATACCATATTGATTGCTAATGTTTGGATTTTACCTTTAAATTATGATGTTGATATTAAGGTATGGTTCTTTTAATTAAACAAGCAATGAGTCCACGTCGTTCATACATCCATAAAATCCTATGGTCTCCCTTGTCTTGGAATTGTACAGTCCCTTCCTCTAATAAAATTGTTAACGAATTGGTGGCTAGGTATTTCTCAAACTAAGGAAGGATGAAAAGGATGAAAAGGGTGCAACTTCAAGGGGATTTGATGCATTTGTGCTGACTATTCTCTTAAGTTCTTTGATGCTTTTTCCTTGGGTTTTCTGCCATTCTGACCGTTCATCAAATCACCAAAAGTTGAGTACATAAAAATAAGTCTTTTCATGGTGTGGTTCTCATGCAAAAAAAAAAAAAAAAGAAGGGAGAATTCAAAGCACACCCCTTAGACACAATAATGAACTTGGGCTACACGCACTGGTTATGGCACTGGAAAGACATGTTACTCATGCCTGAAGGTTCCCTCTAACTAAGGCCCTTTCTCACTTCTTGGTTCTCCATCTTGCTCTCCTTGGAATGGTGGTGACTTTTTGTAGAGGCATTCTTATTGCTTCAAGAGGATAGATTGGCCAAATGTGTTGATGCGAGGTCACTGAATGTGGTTTGTTGAGCCTGGATTTGGAATGAGTTCTACTCGATCACATTAACCATAAAACACACACAAGGGACTTTACACAACCTTGTTCTTGGGTTTCCATTCCATTCTCTCCTCTCCACCTTTCTTTTCCATTTTTTCATCTCATTGCCAGTTTTATCATTAGTCTATATCTTGGTTGATGCATTATTTTTCCTTGGTAAGTTCTTGTGGGTAAGTTTTTAACTTTTGCTTCAAAATGACATTCCTAGAGCCTACGGACTCTTTGGTTTGTGGGTATGTCATGGCATCAAGGGCATAAGCCTGCTTTGGGGAGGACCCACTGGCATTCCTTTTTGGTGCATTTGTTAACTTCTTTTCCTTAAACATTCCTGCAATCAACAATTTTTTGTTTCATTCCCATCCATAACATCGATTTTATTATCGTTGTCATTGTTGCTTTTTATCCATCTTTCTTATTCCTTATCTTTTTCCATCCTATCACTACCGGAGGTTTGCTCTTAGTAATGGGGGCCTTGGCACAAATTTTTCAATTTTTCCTAACCCCTACCCCTTAGGTAGTCACCAGTGTTAAAACTCTAGAATCAATATCTAGCATAACCACAACTCAGCCAATTCACTTTACATCGAGACAAGGTATCAACTGCATTGTGATTTATCTACTTGTGACTGTGTTGCATGTGCAAATGGCGATCATACAACAATGGATTGGGCCTAAAGGAAACACTTAGGATGGACCAGAACTGGAATGTTTACGAAAGGAGCAAGATTGATGGCATGGCTATGGATAAATAATGGAAGGCACAATCTTGGCACCAGCAGTAACACGTCTTATTTGTTTTTCTCTCTCTCCTTCTCTTCCAACTGCCAAATAAGGCTAGATGTCATTTATGTATAGTATTCACCTTTGTGGTCATGAACACTAATGTTGTCATGTATTTTTTTGTTGATCCGTTCACTAGGCATGTTGAGTCTATCACCCCATTCCACCATCAATGGTCTTTCAGTCAATAATCCCATACCTTTCCAATATTTTGTAAGGAACTCGAGGATGAGTTTTCATTCAGTCATGGGGGTATGATGAATTGCGATATCCCATCCGCGATATTGGATCCAACCATGCGATGTCAGATACCCGATATCGGGGCCTGTCTCCTTGCCTATAAATAATAGGTAGCACCCTTGGTTTCCACATTAGACAGTTAGTTCCTTAGCTAAAATCTTGTCATTTTTTCTCTCCAGAGTTAGAATTATTTCTGCGTGCCCGCAGTAGGAGTCATAGAGTGAATGGATCTTTATTCGAGCATTGTGTACCTAAGCACACTTTGTGTACGACAATAAAGATAAACTTTATGATAAACTTTGCAGCATTCAGAATAGATTAATTAATGTTAATTATTATTTAATTCTTTCCTAGTTGATTAATGATTTCTCTCACCCTACAACTCTCTTAGTTAAATGCACTTAGTACGACCACTTCGAGCATGTGTGTAGCGCTTGGTAACCTAGTGACGATTAGCGTTTGGTAATCCCAGCAACGTTGCACTAGTTCAAGATGTGTACGGCAAGTGGGAACGGATACTGGTGTTAGGAGTAATTAGAACTTAGTTAATGAGTAGTTAAATTAGATTAGTTACTTAGTTATCTCTCTCTCCCCCTCCTTACTAGCACAAAATATAAAACACATAAAAGCTATAAAAATCATATGCCTCAAGCTTACTTAACCATACAACCGTGACATACAAGTTTGGGAAAACAATGATTAACCAACTAGTTATTATTCCACAAAGGCGCATAGGCACTTATTCCTTGGAATTCGACCGAATCACACGTGAAACACTTGTATTCATATGGTTGAGCATAGGGGTACCTCCCCACTCATCAAAGACGAACAAATGTAGAAAATAGATCTTAAGTAGATTTGGATAATACTATTAATAGAAATAATTGGAATGGATAAACCTAGATTACACAATGAAAAAGAAAATAGGAATTTTTTGTGAATGCTTTAGTAGATGAAGTAGGGATTAGAGGAGTCTAAGGAAATGTTGTGTTACTAGATTTTTTTTTTTATGTGTGCACCTAATATAGATTTGACAAAAACATTTGTAGATTTTCAAATTCACTAAGCTAAGGGATGAATCAGATTGGTGTGTTGACCTGATTCTAAGCAATTCTTCACATGTTAGAAGTTCCACAGAAAGGAGATATAAATGCATCAGCAGGGCAAAAGGGAGAGAACTCAGAGGAGTTTATCTCTTAGTAATGAAATAGTTGTTCCATCGAGAGACATAGTCTTTGGAGAGGTTTCCAAATTACCTCAATTGCAGAACTAGAGAAATATTGCACTTAGTAATGAAGATAGTCCAACCATATGAATTATAAGCATTCATGCACAATTTGGTAGAATTACATGGATGAAACTAGTTGTGGCATCTAGATTATTAAGCATTGATCGCATGATATCATCTTATCACTTGTACTAGTGGTAGCTTTGTCATGTATGGTTTAGTCCAAGGTGAGGCATATGATGGTATATGTTATTGTGGATTTATGCTACTCTTAATGATACTAGAGAAATTAATTATTTAATCTAATTAACAACAAGAAGATAAATGCTAAACTAGTTGATGGGATGTGATATTGCATAAGCCGCGATATCGCGTACGTGATATCGCGTCGGTCACGATATGACATACGCAATATCGTGTCTTCCCTACGATATCACGTACACGATATCGCAATCTGCTGCAATGTCTATAAATAAGAAGCGACTCTCCCTTGTTCATCATTAGTTATTAGTTAGGAGTTAGAAGTAGCGAAGCTCTGGCAGTTTGACCACTCCAGAGATAGATTATTTTCCGTGTCTGCTCGTAGTGTGGTGAATGTAATTGTACGACATTCTTTATTCGAGTGTGATGTACTTGGACATGCACATGACTGGCAATAAAGATTGAGATTACTTCATCATTGCAGCAGTCACTTTGTTGTCTATTTATTTAATGTTATTTACTATTTTCTCTCTCTCACACTTAAACTCCTAGAACGCGGAACGAGTACGACTTGATTACGAGCATTTAAGTATGACTACTTGGTAGCCCAGTGGCGTACCTAGGATCTGCACTTGGTATTCCCAGTGGTAGTCATGCACGAGGTCCAAGATGTGTATCAAGGAATCGGTTGCTCGTCGCACTTAGGCTAGATTAGACTTTTTTACCCTTTTCCTCCTAGCTTAGCTTAGTTAATATTATTTCCCACTGCCTTCAGGAGTAGCATTAGAATTAGGAACACAGCATACACCTCACTCTGGACTAAACCATATGTGACAAATATAAATACTAGTCCAGGTGGGAAGATAGCGAACTGCGACCTAAGGTTAACGAACTAGGTGCCACAACTAGTCCATCTGCGGAGTTCGACCAGATCGCGCATGCGCTACGCTCGTTTTGTATGGTTGAGTGTAGGGGTACCTCGCCACTCATCACTAGTGATGAGTGGTGGAGTAGTCTAACATCCAACCATACGAGATACAAGTTTTCACACATAGCCCAGTCGAATTCCATAGATAAGGCTATATAATTATGCTAGTAATTGGTTAGAGTTCATGATCGTTGTCTTCCCACGTGAGCTAGTAAAATTGATGTGTATGGTTCAGCTCATGGCGAGGTATATGATATTGATGTTGTATGGGCCATATTGCTCCTAGTAAACATGAAGTAAATGGAAAGTGATTCTATGTCTAGGTAGCAATAAACAATCTAATTTAGCCTATGCGATGAGTAGTTGGTCCTAACCTTCTGCTCACACCTTGGAATTCATGCAACTACTATTGGGATTACCAAGTACCACACTATTAGGCATACCAAGTGATAGTACTACTAGGATACCAAGTAGCTACACTTAAGTGCTTGAGACTAGTCATACTCATTCCACTAAATGACAGTAATGGTAAAGTGCATAGAAAGTAAATCAGTAACTATGAAAATAGTAAACATTAAACTAAATGAAAGCAAAAATAAAACTAAGTGTTGCTGCAATGATGAAAAGTAATCTCAATCTTTAATTTCGGTCATGCATTGTGTCCAAGTACATCACACTCGAATAAAGACTTAGTTCAATCACTTAACATCACACTACGAGCACACACTACTAAGTAATGAAAGCTAAAATTATGAAAACAAACTAAAAGAGTTCTGCTACTATGTTATCAAATTTATTGTAGATCCATGTGCTTAAGTGTTTCTTTTATAGGTTGGCATGCACCTTGTGATATCATTTATTCGATAATATATCATGAGATACGATATTGAATCTATGACATCATAGATACGATATTGTTATGGTAAAATGTTTTAACTTTGTCAAGTAGCCTATGATTGATGAGTGTCTGTTCCCAGCTTACCATAAATGTCATGAACCCATGAACTACTACTAGGATTACAAATTGCTACACTATTGAAAAAACCAAGCAATAATGCTATGCTATTTGGAGAATTTGATTCTCATTTAAAAGATTCAGATTCATCAAGCATTCCTTTTGGGCTAAACTCAAATCAACCTCAAGTTCACTAGCAGTAGGTAAAGTGTGAAGCTCTGCCTTGATTGGAAGTGTCAGCAACTTGCCATAGACTAACTCATATAGGGTGTACCCTATACATAATTTTCAAGATGTTCTATAAGCCCATAGAGCATCATTTAATTTTATACTCTGATCATGTCTAAACCTACTAACCATCCTAGTGAGTATTCTAGTAATTTCATGATTAGTAACTTTAGCTTGACCATTCACTTTGGGATGATATGGTGTAATTTATGGTTAACACCAAGTTGTTGCATGGGTTTCTTAAAGGTAGCATCGGTGAAGTGGGTTCCATTATCTGATATCAGCATTCTTGGTACTCCAAACTTGTTCACCACATGTTTTTGAAAAAACTTGGTAGCTGCTTTTTTTGTATAGTCTTTCACTACTACTGCCTCTAACCACTTTGTGCAATAATCCACAATCACAATAATATATGCTTTTTGATCTAACATTGGTTGAATGGGCCTCATGAAATCAATTTCCCAAATATTAAAAGGCCCTAGTGACTATATCTAATGTTGTGATCCTTCATATCTAGCCGTGACTTCTCCATCTCTTTAACAACGTTCATAAGATTGTGTAAACATGTGGGCATCTCTGAAAAGAGTAGGAGAAAAGTAACCTGCCATCAGTAGTTTAAGTGCCATTCCTTACCCTTCACAATGGCCACCACATGGGCCTTCATGGGTATCTCGTAAGACTCTTTGCTAGTCATGATCTGGCACACACCATTTAATGAGCCCATCTACATAGATCTTATACAAGTTGCCATTAATTTCCACATATCATTTGGCTCTGTGAAGGAATTATTCATGTTGTTTTCTATTCTAGTCAACAGGAAGCTCTTGTGTTATGAGATAAGTCAGCTACTCTATGGTCCATGGCTTTCTTGTTGAAACTACAACTTTGATTATTCTGATAAACAGGTCCTCATTGAGAAATTAGTCTCATAAAGGTTCCACTTGGTTGTCTAAATCCCATTTCAAACTTGATAAGTGATCAACTACTACATTTTTTGTCCCTTTCTTATCAATCATTGTGATGTCAAACTCTTGAAGAATCACAAGCCATCTTATCACTCTAGGACTAATCATTGGCTTGTTCATCAGAAATTGAATGGCACTATGATAAGTGTGGACATAGATTTGGTAATCGAGCACATAATGTCTAAATTTTTCAAGTGCATACACCATGGCCATCAACTGCTTTTTAGTTGTGGTGTAATTTAGTTTTGCTCTTGCTAGCATAGTGTATGTTGTATGGTCTCTTCTGATTATCAAGTTGTGTTAGTACTGCACCAAGTGCATAGTTGGAGGGATCAACCATGATATGAAAAGGCTTTGACTAATCTAGATCTTAGAGGATTGGTGTCTCAGCTAACTTCTGCTTCAAGGCTCTGAATGCCTTTTCACATAACTTAGTCCACTTGAAGGATGCATCCATCTTGGTGAGTTCTACAGGCGATTTGGCTATTTTCAAAAAGTTTTCATTAAATCTTCTATAGTATCATGTATGGCCCAAAAAGGATCTTACATATTTTACTATCTACAATCGTTGAGTGATGTTTTGGATGACTCTAATTTTTTCGGGATCTACCTTAATATTCCTTTGGAAGATTTTATGTCCCAACACTATGCCTTCATGGACCATAAGATGACTCTTTTGCCAGTTGAGCTTTAGATTTGTTTCAACACATCTTTTAAGTACTTTCTCGAACTGGTCCAGTGCTTGTTTGAAATCAAATTTGTATCTAGAAAAATCATCCATGAAAACTTCAACACCATTACCTATCTACTTTTGGAAAATACTTAGGACCAGTCTTTGGAAGGTTATTGGTGCATTGCAATGATTAAAAGACATTTTTCTCTAAGCAAATGTTCCCCATGGATTAGTGCATGTGGTTTTCTCTTGGTCTTTAGGTGCAATGTGAATTTGATTATATCTATTGTACCCATCCAGAAAATTGTAGTACTCATGTCCTAAAATTATGTTAGATACATTATCAACAAGTATTCTAGAAAATTACTTCATTTTCTATCAATCACTCTCTATGTTTTTAAGCGCATAGGCATCGTGGAATGCTTGAAGGTGATGATGGGGATCAATGTTATAACCACCTTTAAATTGCAGCATATTGTTCATATCTAGCCATTTGATTTAGCTATCTCTCATGTGCCTAGTTGGTATGTAGATCGTTTCCTGAATATTTATCATGCTTTGAGTTACCATTAGGGGTTCATCATCGTGATCAAGTTCGTATGCTCTATTGTAATGGTGATCCCTTCTATGCTCATGCCTCTCTTGATCCTCTCTTCTATCTCTTCTTCTTCATCATTCATACTCTTCATCTTAAGAGTTAGAACATCTAAAATATCCATCATGATGACCATGAGTTTCCTTTTCTTCCCTATCATAATCCCAGTACTTGTATCTTTGCCTATCAGATTCCTTTGATGATCGTGATGAGGCAGATGAGGTGGCAGGAGAACGATGCGAGTTGGTTTTTCTTTCATGACTCTTATGAGTTTCTCTGTAAGATATAGCAGGATTCCTTAGCCTAGAGTCCCACTTGTATCTTGAGTTAGTAGCGTCTTCCTTGTGTTTCTCTACTAGAGTAGAATTAAGTTGGGCTTTGATAGGTTCCTCTAGTCTGATGACAGGTGTCTTTGAAGGCTCCTCATTATTTTGGTGGAGTTGTTTTGTAATGAATTGATCAACACCAAGTTCTTCTATGATAATAGAAGTGTTAGTCTGCTTCCCTTTGTTGTGTATATGTTTGATATCCATGGCAACATCTCTTCTCATATGCTTCTTTGTGGGTTCATAGGGTTTGGTCATGTGTTGAGTCACATTATACCCTTCCTAAATCTAGTCCAAGTGCATTTCCTTTAGGGCAGTTTGTAGCATGTTCAGTGTTGCACATTCTCGAGGTAGGACTATGTTGCCTTGCATGTCTCTCCATCTCATTTTCTTGTCCTGATGGAAGATGAAAGTATAGTTAAGATGATATGGATGAGTGTGAGCATATGTAATTTGTGTCTGCATTGGCATCCCCCATTTGTATTCATTAATAATTCTATCGCTACTTCTTGTCTCCTTGGTATGCAATAATTGATCATTATGTGAGTCATATTATAGTGTTTAGATAGTTTGTGTTAAAAGTATGCTTTACTTATATTTGTTAGGTTTGACTATGAATTTCAGATACAACAAACTTTGAAAAATCAATTACTTAGCATAGCATTAACTTGTTCTCGACAATGACACTAATGATGAGTAGTGGAGTAGTCCAACACCCAACCATACAAGATACGAGTGTTCACACTTGGCCTAGTCGAATTTCATAAACAAGGCAATGTAATTATGCTAGTAATTGGTTAGAGTTTGCAATCATTATCTTACCACATGAGCTAGTAAAATCGATGTGTATGGTTAACTCATGATGAGGTATATGATATTGATGTTGTATGGGCCATATTGATCCTAGTAAAAATGAAGTAAATGAAAAGTGATTCTAAGTCTAAGTAATAGTAAACAAATCTAATCTAGCCTATGTGATGAGAAGTCGATCTTGACCTTCCGTTCACACCTTGAACTTTGTGCAACTACTATTGGGATTATCAAGTACCACATTACTAGGCTTACCAAGTGATAGTACTACTAGGTTATCAAGTAGCTACGCTTAAGTGCTCGAGATTAGTCATACACATTTTGCTTAATGACAGTAATGGAAAAGTGCATAGAAAGTAAATCAGTAAGTATAAAAATAGTAAACATTAAACTAAATGATGGAAAGTAATCTCGATCTTTAATTTTGATCATGCATTGTGGCCAAGTACATCACACTCGAATAAAGATTTCGTTCAATCACTTAACATCATGTTGCAGGCATCTACATTTCTCTGTGCTCATGCATATCTCTCTCTCTGGCGTCTACATTTCTTTGTGACTGCTACTACTCCTCCTCGTCTTGTGGGTTGGCCTACATTTCTTTATGCTGTGAAAGCTCAAACGCCTTAGCCTCCAAACTAGCGTTAGAGCTCTGCTTTTCATTGCCTTCCTGATGATGAATGTGAGCAATCTTTTTTTGTGTTTTCTGTCTTTGTTTTGTAGAATTCTAGATTTTGTTCTTAAAGATGCTTCAATTGATTCTGGATGTTGTTTTTCAAGCAGATTTTCTGTTTCTCGTTGAACTTAAAGTGAACTTCGTTTTGTTCGTGTTTAGCAAATCATTATGAAGCTCGATATAAAGTGCCACAAATGCAAGAAGGTTGCCTTTGATTGTGTTGCCAAGATCTATGGTAAATGTCTAGCCCAAGGTTGGAAATTGATGCCCGTGTATTTGGAGATGTTTGTTGTAAAAAAAAATTTAAATTTTTAAATACCTATCTTCCAACTAGTATTTTTCAAACGTCTATGTTGTTTATAAGGTATAATAAGTGTTTAAATAGTCGGGAAATAGACCGGATTAACGTGTTTCAGAATTATCGTAAATCGGCAAATTAGGTTGAGTTATATTTAAAAGTTGCAAAAATGATGCCTACATCTATTGATTTTCTTTAAAAATAAGGTTTATTATAAAAGATGTGCAGACTCTGGACAGCAAAATTTCTCATCAAGCAAATCGATGATAAATCAACCACTTAGAAAACTATGGGTAGATCAAAAGGGTGATTATAAGATTGGTTTTGAAATTCAATGTGTTGTTGCTCATTCAAATTAAGGTATCAAAAATTTGATATAATTTTTTTAAAATTTAAGATATAATCTTACAACCTTAGCTTTATTTTCTTGATGCTAGGATTAGTTTTAATGTTGCTATAGTTTAATCATATACTTTGAAATTCAATGTGTTATTTTAAATTTAAGATATTTTAACCTCTTTTGAATAGTTATAAATTTTTGGAATTTTCTTTTAATCTTATAACCTTAGCTTTATTTTCTTGATTTTAAGATTAATTTTAATGGTGTTATTGTAGTTTAAACATATATTTTGAAATTCAATGTATTATTACTCATTAAAAACTAAATTTGATACATTTTAATATATATTATTATTTTGATATATTTTGTTTAATTTAAAAACTAATTTTTAAAAACAACCATGCAATCAACTTCCTTTGATAGGCACCCTAACCCTGCCCTTGCCTTTTTGCCTTTTTGTTTTGTAAGCCGTTTCTTATTACTTATAATTTTATTGGTTTACATGCTGTAAAATACTGCCCTTTATGTTTTCATACTTATTACTTATAATTGTCTGAAACCACCTTTCATGGCTCAATTCCACTTTTTGCTTGGCCATTTTGACACCGTAAGAAAATTCCAAATGTTTTGCCTTGATTCCCAATTTTTCTCTTGACTTCCGTTTTTCTAAATCCTGAACGGACAAAGCGTATTTCAATCGTTCAAGCATTTTAATTTTTGGATAATTTCGATCTTTTGCAAGTGTTGCGCTGTTTCTGACCTTTTAAGCTTTGCGGCCATTTTGTTTAGGTGCTCTATATCTAGATTTGTTCTGTGGATCATTAAACCTCTGTTACTAGAAGATCCTTTAGTTAGGTCCTATTTTTAAACACAATGATGCTAAATTTTGTGTGAACTGTTTCATTTTCATTGCAATGAGCCGAGGGTTTTTGCATTTCAGGGATTCGATAGCGTGGCCATCAATATGTCGCAAAAAACATTGATGGTTTTAGGCGATGCCGATCCAGTCGAGGTAGCAAAAAAGCTTAGGAAAAAGTTCCAATCCTCTTGTATGTAGGACCGGTGAAGAAGAAGGAGAAGTCGCCGAAGAAGCTGCCAACGAATGAGAAAGATGATGAGCCACAGGAGGAGGAGGTAGGGTTGATCAAGGTAGAAATTCAGCCATGCCCCTGTTACCCACCCTGCAACGCTTGCAAAAGCAGTAACCCCTGCAAAGCCCACCTGCAAACCTTGCACAAGCACTAAACCCTGTACAAACGATCCGTGTTACCCACCCTGCAATGTCTGCATAAATGATCCCTATAATCCACCTGCAAACCTCGCACAAGCCATAAACCTCGCACAAACAATCCTTGTAACCCACCTTACAAACCTTGCACACAAACACAAACGATCCCTATAACCCACCCTGCAAACCTTGAACAAGCACTAAAACCTGCACAAACAATCCCTGTAAACCACCCTACAAACCTTGCATAGGCACTAAACCCTGTACAAACAATCCTTGTTACCCACCCTGCAACGCCTGCACAATTGAAGCTGTAACCCACCTTGCAAACCTTGCACAAGCGATAAACCCGGCACAAACAATCCCTGTAACCCACCCTGCAAACCTTGCACAAGCACTAAACCCTGCACAAATGATCCCTATTATCCACTCTGCAATGCCTGCACAAAAGATCCTTGCAAACCTTGCACAAGCACTAAACCCTGCACAAATGATCCCTATTATCCACTCTGCAATGCCTGCACAAAAGATCCTTGTAACCCACACTGCAGACCTTGTACAAGCCATAAACCCGACAAAATGATCCCTGTAATCCACCCACCCTGCAAACCTTGCACACAAGTGATAAACCACCCTGCAAACCTTGCACACAAGTGATAAACCTTGTACAAGCACACAAGTGATAAACCTTGTACAAACGATCCGTGTAACCAACCCTACAAACCTTGCACCAATGATCCAAGTCAATGCATTGTATCAATGATTCCATGTAGACCCTGTAATTATTATTATTCTACTATGCAAAAGTGTGCATATGGTGTATATGATGCCTATTCCTACAAATAAGTAATGAAAAACAAAGGTTGCTTGACCTTTGATTTCCTCTCAATCAAATGTGGCGCAATGGCACGAAAGAACATAAGAAAAAGTGACGTATGTTGTAACAATGTTGTCCCTGGATACATTGTTCGGCACCCCAAGAGTTTCCCAAACAGATTCTGAATTGGGGCAAAACTCAAGAGGAATACACCTTAGCCATCAACAATTCTAAAGCACATGCCAACAAACAATGTGTTAGTGTTAACATGTCTCCTGAGTGGTGTTTCATATTCAATATTCGTGATATGGTAACAAGCTAGATGGCGTTCCTTTGCTCCACTCACGCGGACACCATGGGGACTACTAGTTGAACCCTTCAGATTTATCACCGTGTGCTGGTAGTTGGTGTCACGCTCCAAGGAGCACATGCAACATCCTATAGCACGTCCCATGACACACCTGGTAAAAACACCCCAACGTAGAGTTGAACTACGCAACCCTCCCAAGCAAGGTCCTACCAAGTGGGGTAATGAGGTAGGTCGTAGCCTCCTCTTACTAATGCATGGAATTGCCATGCCAGTATGGTTTCAAAAACATAAGGAGCAAAGGACCCCTTGTGCCCCCACGGCCCCCAAACAGTGGGGGAGGTAGCAAGCCACCACCAACATTGCTACCTCTCTCACAATCCTCCCTCGCTTAAAATGAGCGACGACCTCGGAGCATGGCCTGGGTAACCCATGAGGCAGCTACATCAAAACCAAGGGAGGATTTTGTTAATTCTGGGGAAGTATGCCCATGCTATTCTGAGTCAAGTTTGAAGGGATCTTCAGTTCTGGAAGGTCCAACTGCTAGGGCCTAAGGTCGTAAAGCATTTTTGTTAAACTTGGTTACCTTCCTAAGATCTAGACTCATCCTAGCATCTGACACCCAAGTCAAGAGCATCACCCCTCAAGACTTGGCCTGTCTACCCTTCCATACCTGGCCTGAAATGTCAGGCTATGAGAGGACATCAAGTGGCTATCATTGCGACATAATAGAACGCACCGACCTAGGGATGCATGAGTTCCAGGGTGTCCCCTGACTCATTTGATCCAAAAGTCTAAGAGTCTCAAGTTCAACATAGCTCCTTGCCTATTTGAACCTTAAGCCCCATCGCCTATAGAGCACTTCGAATGGCTCCAGGCACCTTCCTTCATTGTTTGAGGCTGACTCTCATAGGAATTAGCTCTTAAATCCTATAAGGCACCACATGCCATGCCTGTTCTGATTTTCTTTTTTTTTTTTTTTTTTTTGCATGGGAGGTTTCTCCATCCATTATCGAAGCAACCAAGCTGGGAGGTCAATTTCTTGCTCCCTACAAAAGTCTAGGATCAAGTTTTCCTGGGACCTCAAGCGCTCCAGTGGTTTCCAACTATCATCTGAGTCAGGACGATGTTTCCAGTGGATGAGGAACTCCACTTTCAAATTCGCACCAATGGCCAGTGGTCTGGAAGTTTTGGATGCATTTTGCTCTCTTTCCTTGTATTGATTGTATACAAGGTCGCTCTTAGATCGAGAGGCTTCTTTCTGGATATGGGAAACCATCTGGCAATGGCTTCAACATGTTGACATGAAAAACTAGATGGACTCAGTCCATATTGATCGGTAGTTGAAGCTTATATGTTATAGGGTTAATTTTATCGATGATCCGGAAGGGACCATCATACTGCCTCATTAGCTTGGAGGTGGTTCCCTATTTCGGCCTAAACTAACATGGGTCCAACTTCAAGAGAACCCAATCTCTCACCTTAAATTCACGATGCTGGCATTTTCGATTAGCATACTTTTTCATTCGCTACATTGCCCTCTCTAGATGATATTTTGTTGTTTCAAGATTTTTAGATCACACTTTCAAGAATTCATTTGCTGAGGGATGCTGACCCTACAATGAAGGGGAGACCATATGAGGGGTAATGGGCTACCTTTCCATTACCAGTTTTGCAGGAGAAAACCTAGTAGCTAATGACTTCTGGATGTTATAACTTAGCTAGGCAATCCCTAATAGAAAAGGCTAGTTCTTTTGGTCACTACGAACATAGTGTCAGAGGTACTCTTCAAGTACTTGGTTCATCTGTTTTGTTTGACCATCGGTTTACGGATGAAAGATTATTGATAATTTGAGGGTGGTACCCATTATGCCAAACAAGGCTTGCCAAAAAGCACTTGTGAATCACGGATCTCGGTCTGAAACAATGCTCATGGATAACCCAAAATATCGAACCACCCTATCAAAATAGTATGTTGCCATGTCCTCAGCTGAGCACTATGATGAACAGGGAATGAATATGGAAAATTTGGAAAATTTTTCCACCACTACAATTATACTGCTTAAGTCTTGAACATTTGGTAATCCTGTGATGAAGTCCATAGACACCGTAGCCCACGAAAATGGAGGGATTTCCAAGAGCAGCAGAAGACCACCTGGACACTCCGTAGAACCTTTGTCCTACTAACACACCAGACACTTTTGAATATAAGAAATCACATCCCGATAAATTTTTGTCCAGAAGAAGGTTCTCTCAATGAGTGCCAAGGTTTTTTGTTGTCCAGGGTGCCCAGCCCACTGTGTGTCATGGCACTCTCAGATTATTTGCTTTCGTAGGCCATCCCAATTTGGAATGCATATTCAATTATCATGGAACCAAAGCAGTCCATCCCTCATTTTGAAGTGTGGTGCTTGCCTAGTTTCTATCATCTTCATTAAATCAGTGATATAAGAATCCCTTTTTAATCCATCTTGAATTCTAGCCAACAACACTTCATCACATTGAACATGTGAAGGTTGTGGCCTAGTGATAGAAAAGAGCTAGGAGGCAGGCTGAGGACTGCGACTCAATGCATCTGCCACCACATTCTCCTTTTCAAGATGGTAAGTCAATTGCAAATCAAATTCAAATAACATGGCCAACCATCGGGCCTGTTTGGGCCTCAGCTTCGTTTGATTCAGCAAGTAGCTAGTTGCCAGATTATTTGTCTTTACGAGGACATGACTTCCCAACAAGTAGTGTCTTCATGCTATTAAGCAATGGACAATAGCAAATGTTTCTTTTTCATGGACTGGCCACCTCTGCTCTACTTGATTCAGCTTTCAGCTCTCATAAGCGATAGGATGACCTTCCTATAGCAACATGCCCTCGATTGCATTCTCATTGGCATCAATATGAACCTCAAAAGGTTTCGAAAATCAGGCAATGCCAACACAAGATGGGAGGTTAAAGCTTCTTTGATCTTATCGAATGCTTGCTGACAATTTGAATCCCACTATCAAGGAACTTCTTTCTTTTGCAAATTGGTCAGGGGAGCAGCGATTCCTAAAACATTTCTGATGAATTTCCGATAGAAGCTGGCTAACCCCATAAACTATCTGACCTCATGCACATTAGTGGGAGCAGGCCATTGGCACACAACCTCTACCTTCTTTGGATTTGGCTTTACCTGCCCATACCCTACGAGATGTCCCAAAAATTTCAGCTCCAAGCAGCAAAATTCACATTTCTCTTTCTTAATGTATAGCCGATTTTCTCATAGCTTCTCAAGGACCAACTATAGGTGGAGGGCATGTTCCTCCACTATCTGGCTATGTATTAAGATATCATCGAGATAGACGACCACAAATTTGTCTAGGAAGGGTCAAAATATCTCATATCAAGTTACAAAATGTAGCTGACACATTGCAAAGCCCAAAGGGCATTACTATCCACTCGTATGGCCCATACCGAGTTACGCATGTAATTTTTTCTTCGTCCCCTTCTACGATGTGAACCTAGTAGTACCCTTATTGAAGGTCTAGCCAGGTGAAACATCGAGCCCCTGCCAATTGATCGAACAAATTAGAAATGAGTGGTACTGGGCACTTGTTCTTGAGAGTGTGTTTATTCAGCAACTTGTAATCGCAACAGAGCCATAGTGTTCCATCCTCCTTGGTGACAATAGCACTGGTGCCCCATAAGGGGATTTTGAGGGATGAATGTATCCCTTGGACATCAAACCCTCAAGCTACTTCTTCAATTCCCCCAATTCTGGCCCTATTAAATGATACGGCCTTTGGATAGGAGGGTCAATACTTGGCTGCAATTCTATTTTATGATCCATGGCCCTCCGAGGTGGCAAACTTCCTAGCAATTTAGGCAGCATCACCTTTTTAAAATTATCTAGCACATGTGCTATGCATGGGTCAAAATTAGTTTGGGGTCCGCAAGCCTCAGAAGGATCACCTATTTGCATAGCTAGTAGAAATTTTCTAGTAGGATCCCTGGCCAAGCGTTTCATCACCATTGGTGACATAATCTGGGGGCTAGAGCCCTCATCCTTTCCCATCTGTGCTCCATGAGTTTGAACTAGGCATGGGGAGCTTTCATGCAAAATAAAGATCAGGTCTAAGTGTGGAGCTATGAAAACTTTGGCCTTGCGTAAAAATTTTTGTCGTAATATTACCTAAAAGGAGTCCATATCTAGAATTGAAAAATCTAGAACTCCTTGCCATAAGCTCACTTGAACTAGAACACTATGACACATCCCGATGCACCGAAGGAGTTTGAACTTGGCCAGTTTGTAGGAGACTTGGACTAGTTCCATCTTTAGCTGCAATTTTTTCGCCATGGCTGGAATCATGTAATTGTGACTGGCTCCATTATCAATGAAGGCACTTATGTAACTTGAGCTCACAGTGATTGGGGCCAATTGAACCTGATGTAAATTATCAAGATTAGTAGTTTGGGAGTTTCCAGCTCCTGACCTCTATGTAACCATGGTAGATAACTCCATCATAACCACTAGCCTTCATTGTTCCCCCGATGTGCTTCCATCTATAATCTAAAGGCATGGGTCAGGGTGATAATCGAGTGCCATCAGTTGTTTCCCTAGAGCTGGCCCTTGCCTATTTTCAATCCTTCCTGAACTCAGGAGACAATTTCTTGCTAGGTGGTTTCCTCGACATAAGAAGCACAGAATTGGCCCCTTAAAGGCACCTCCCATAAATTGTTTCTTCTTGGCCCCAAGTTGCCACTTGCTCCTTGTATCCTTACGTTTTTTTTGGGAGCCTTGGTTTCTTGGAGGACCACCTATCGGGCAACTACCTTGCTAAACCGATTTGAATGTATTTCCACCTTTGATGGAACCTGTATCTATTCTCTGAGAATGGGAGGACATGACATGCTTTCCCTTCCCAGGGTTACCCTTATCTGGCTTCATTGCCTTGAAGTTCAGAAAAGTGCCAGCAGCTGCAATAGCCTCCATGAGAGAGTCAATGCCTCTTTGACACAATTTCATCTATGCCCATGACTGTAACCCATTCACAAACTTGAAAAAATGATCCCGATCTCCCATATCAGGAATCAGCAACATGAGTTCTTGGAAGCTATTGATATAATCTTCAAGCTTCCCTGAATGTTTTAGGGTCTCTAGCTTGGTTCTAGCTACCCATTCAGAGTTCCTAGGATAGAACTGTTTGATCAATGCTGCCTTAAATCTGTCCCATGTCTTTATCTTTTCTATAGCAGTGCCCTTTTCTTGGGCACGAAGGATGCTAAGCCACCACAGCTTCGCACTTCCTATGAGAAACTAAGACATTGTGGAGACCTTTTGGGCTGCAGGAACATCCCTAGTATTCAAGTACATCTCCGCATCATGGAGAAAGACATCAATTTTAGCATCATTTCTCTCGCCATCGTAAGAACTCGGTTCTCTAGCTTTGATATGGGCCATCGCTACTGGCTCATCTACCAAGCATCCTACTAAGGAGGATTTCAGAATGGCATTTTCAATTTTCAAATTAGATAGTTCCTGATTTACCCCCACCAAGGCATCCTCTAGAACTTTCACTTGACCAATTAGGTCCTCAACCAAAGATGCTTTTGTTTGTGCCTCTTCCAAGGATCCAAATAGATCCTTGTAGAGGTTGATCATGTGATCGAGACGACCTTCCAAGATTGAAACCTTAGCCTCTATCACTTTCACCCTGTCCTTGGAGCCAATATCCATTTTTTCTTGTGGTAAGTCAACATCTTTAAGAATGTGATGGATCGCATCCACATTTTCTGGACCATGGTAGGCTAAGGCCTCATCAATTGCCTTGACATGGTCCCATAAGGTTTGAAACTTAGTGTCATCTTGACCAAGTTCTATCTTGGCCTCAATTTCTGGGTTTGCTTGAACATTAGCTGTGTCACTTGGTCCACTAGGCTCCATGTTGCCCAAGAGAGAGCTTTAGCACAAGGCCACCCTCAAAGGGAGAGTGGCTAGTAGAAGTTGAAATGGAAACCTCACAAACCACAAACCCTCTCATCCCTTTAGTGAGAAATTTTTACTGGCAAATCAAACTATGAGGCTCTAATACCATCTGTAATAATGTTATCCCTGGATATGTTGTCTAGCACCCCAAGAGTTTCCCAAGCAGATTCTGAATCAGGACAAAACTCAAAAGGAATACGCCTCAACCATTAACAATCTTGAAACACATGCCAACAAACAATGTGTTAGTGTTAGCATGTCTCCTGAGTGGTGTTTCATATTCAATATTCATGATATGCTAACAAGCTAGATAGCGCTCCCTTGCTCCACTCACATGGACACCACGGGGTCTACCAGCTGAACCCTCCAAATTCATCTCTCTATGCTAGTAGTTGGTGTCGTGCTCCAAGGAGCACACGTAACATCCCATAGCACATCCCATGACACACCCAGTAAAAACACCCCAACATAGAGTTGAACTACGTAACCCTCCTAGGCAAGGTCCTACCGAGTGGGGTAATGAGGTAGGTTGTAGCCTCCTCTTACTAATGCATGGAACTACCATGCTAGTATGGTTCTGAAGACATAAGGAGCGGAGGACCCCTTATGCCCCCATGGCCCCCAAACCGTGGGGGAGGTAGTAGGCCACCACCAACCTTGCTACCTCTCTCACATATGTTGTCTTTATTGTTTCATGTATAAGTGTTAGTCATTGTTTCATACATAAGTGCCAATCACATGGAGTGTAACAACATTGCCCCAACGTTGCCTGGCACCCCTAGTAATTCACTAAGATCCAATGGATCTGGGGTGGAAGACCTAGGGAATACGCCTCTAACAAGCAAGCAACCCAAGAGAGAGTGCAAGCAGCAACACAGCTTCTTAATATATATATGGGAATGTACCTTAAGAAGGACAACTAACTTCGAACAAGGACCTTGCAAACAAGTACACAAGAAACCTTGTAGACAATATTGGTGGAAGGGGAAACAATGCATCTACAAAAGGTAATGCCTCACCCCCAAAACCCTCACAATTTGGTACAACATTCGGCTTGGCACTGCACCAAAACTATCTAGTCCTAGCTGCCTACATATCTACGACCACCATAGAATTAGGGCCATGTAGTTCTCTGAGTGAGGGTAGTATGAAGAGAACTTAGAGAGAGTTGCAACAAGAGGTTGTTCTACTGTTGGCTTGGAACGGCCAAGCTAGGATGGGTTTCTAACATTTGAGAGTCACCCAAGGGTGCCTCAGAGTGTTTAATGCCCCTTGAGCCATGGGAAGAGCCTAGGAGAAGCACCACCCTAAGACATCTCTCACAATCCTCCCCTGCATAAAAGAAGCGACATTCTCAAAGCAAAGCCTAGGATGACTTCAAGAGTACACTTCAAGTATGGGTTTGGAACTCTATCAAATCTGGGGAATTCGTCAACTCAATTGACACGAGGCTTAAAGGAAGGTACCAACCTCAACACTTGATATGTCCTTCCATCCAATGCCTTGCATGAAATGCAAAGGGCACTTGGAGGAATCCCAAAGACTTTCCCAACTCTGTGACAAGTGGGAGTAGTCCAACCCAAAGGGTCAATGTCTCTAAGCCATCCCTTAGATCCATCCCTTATGAGGTCTAGAGACTTATCTTCTTGCATAGGCCCATACCTATGCAGGAGTACACTCTCCTCTTCCACAAGCATAGCTGAGTTACTTCTTGAATGGCATCTTAGCACCCATCGATTTTCTTGATTTTTTTATATCAATTTTGAGGGCTCACTAGGGCCACTGCCCATGGTGATGGACTTGGAAACATAAAATCAAGAGGGAGAACATGCTCTGAAAGAGCCATATCTCCACAAGAAACTCATGCTCTCCAGAACTCCATGTTCTACTTCTCACATCCAGACCCATGGGGTCTCACCAGTGTAACCATCTAAGCACTGAATCTGTGCATCTATATTGTGCACATTTTTTTTCATCATGTTTGTTTAGGTTGGTATGAAGGAAGTCGAGCATGTTCTCCCCTCAAAACAAGGTACAAGGGTAGATCTTTTGAGCTTGACCTTACCGTTCGTAGACACACTAGCATCACATTCCTCATTTCACCATCCAACACTATTTCATTTCCACAATAACATAGAAGATCCAAAATTTGTTTGGAAAACTTCTCCAAGAGGCTATCATAACAAACCAACCCAATCTATCATCAACCTTCTTTGGGATTGTCCAACATCAAGAATGCCTACTCAAATGCTAGAACAAGTGGAGGATATGTTGGGCAACCAACCTCAAGATAATTTCTTCATACATATGTTTCATGTCAATCATTACCACCTCATCGATTGCAACCATAATGTCCTATTCATGGGAAAGGATCAACTGCACTTGTAAGTTACAAGCTATCCTTCCCACTCTGAGATATGGAACAAGCACCATTTTCTGAGCACTTTGTCCAAGGAAGCATGTAAAATCACCTCTGAGGACAACCACAGTCATCAATTCTCCAAGGAACATCTAGGTTCCAAGAATTTGAATTTTCCTACCGTGTCAGGAATGATCGCAACTCCTAATCAATACCTTTCATTCAATTTTTGAACATGAAGAAAAGATCCTCTTTGGAAGGTTTCTTTAGTAGGCAAGTACGACAATCTAATTGCACCTTAACCATAATACATTCCCAAGTGGTCCACATAGCCAACACAACCATATCATCAAACTGCTACTAACTAAGAGAAGACATGGACCTACAGGTCTTACCCACACTCGATTCCACCTTAAGAACAACTTGAGAAGTGAAAGAGTTCATCCCTCAAAATTTTACCAAGAGGGATTTTTGTTTCATCTTGCCAGATCTGGGTTTTCATTTCATACATCCCAGTCCAACTCATTTACAACAATTGTGATGCACAAGGCTGCACCACTACCTATTACCATCTGACCCAAACAACAAATGCAAGTCAATAAGAACATTTTTCCCATAGGAGGACTAGGTCCTCAAGATAGTTTTTACAAAGAATGGGCTTCAACAACATCAACTACCAACTCAAAACAATACATGACTTTTCCTTGAAGGGTTTCCAATAAGGATGGTCTACCAGAGAACCCCAACAAGGATGTCCCTTTGGAGCCACAAAAACTAAGAGAGAGTACCTAAGATCATGCCTTGCTTGTAAGAAAGGAGATATATACATTTAGGCTACCTCAACAACATGGCCTCACAAGGGAGGTCCCATGAATTCCACCACGATAACAACATTCTATCTCTAAAAACAAGTCCCAAGAGTTCACGAACATGGAACTACTGCTAGGAACAAGTCCCAAACATCAACTGCTTCTAGATTCCATCTAGGGAACAAGTATCTCGATACAACCTACATTATTATTTCAGGAACTGAAGAGGACATCCATTGGAATGGAGAATGATCCCTCATAGGATTTGAGAATTGCCAAGTAATATAGTGCTCAACCCTACTATCCCACCAGAGAGGTTAGGACACTAACATGATTTAATAATACACCAGAGAAATGGGACAATACATTAGGGAGAGACAGTGTGATACATCAATGTACACAAGGAACAGAGTACATGAAGGAGATTAGGTGAGACATCATAGCCCACTAGGCACAATAAGTCCCAAGTCATGAAATCACACCATAGTCCATAAAAGCACCGATAAGTCCTAATCCATGAGAGCACATCATAGCTCTTAGAAGCACCAACGCAACCCATCACGAGAGCACACCATCATCCATGAAGCACCAGAAGCCCCCAATCATGATAGCATAGGCTCAAGTGTTTTCAAGCACATCCAAGTTTACCAAGCAAGGCCACCAAGAGAAGTCACAATTTCTGTAACTATAACATCATTTATTCAAGGATGGACCACCATTCCAACATTTGCAAAACTGCTCCACGATCACATCCAACATGGAAGAGGGAGTCTAGGTGCTAATATGTAGAACTCAAATCTACTCCATAGCTAGACATCGCAGGATCACCTTGATTTGAATTTTAGACTACCATTGTAATTCACATGGCCATTATGAACCACTCGCTATCAAAATTAGGCTCATCGAACCAATTTGTTTGTATTTCAGGCTACATACCACCATTGATCACCTATGGATAAGATTTTTGCTAGTCCAGGAACCCAAGAGGAAGTGTTCCCAAGACTTGTCCTGTCTTAAGATGTTCACTGAAGGACACACCCTCATGGCATGCTAATATCACCATGAACACAAGGCATCAGTTCAAGAGCACCTTGGGCAAGGACATGCCCTGGCCTGCTTGTTACAACACCATATCTCAACAAAGAGAATTTTCCATCGGGTTTTCAATAAAATTACACATCAAGGCACAAAGGCCGCTAAGAACCTATAGAGGAGGTGCTTCAAGAATGAGCACCGAGAAAACACCATACATCAAGCTTGGCCTTGTCACAGGGTGTGGCATAGGCCTACAACAAGGAGACAACTAACTCACATAGGGCAATAACATCGAGTACTTTTATGTGCATAAATTTTTAAAATTGAGTACATCACAAGGTTACACTACAACCTCACACATACAAGGATAAAAATACATTTAGTGAGTACAATACATGGTGTTTGGGAATGCTACCCAAGCCTAGAAGGCTATAGGATGAACTACCCAAGCCCATCCTAAGCTAAAAGGTTTAGGCCACTAGGGGCACAACAAGGTTACACCATGCTATTCTAAGGAAAACTTGTCTCTGTCATGGAATGAAAGCGATCATCTATTGCATTACATCCACTACACAACTGTCTCTACATGTACATGAACAACCATCCCACTGAACTCACTGCATGACTGCCATCGATTGAAAATGATTCAGGACACGAACACGATGATCGAATAATGGGACACACCAACTGAGTATCCACTACCTGCCACAATGGGACCTCAAGGCATTGGCCACTCCTGGGCCATCAATATCTAGCATGACCAAGGATATCATTTTATGCCATCTACTAACCCAATATCTGTAGGGTCTAGGTCAGATCACTATCCTTTGTTAGTGCTTCACTAGCACTAAGAGGCAAAGAAATCACGATGTACCTACTGTTTCATCACATCTAAGGTATTGATAAATCCACAACCCAATGTTGGGATTCTGAGATCAAATAACCAATTCATGAATGCCTCAAGAGCACACATCTTCCCCATAGACATAGTGCTCAAGAAATTAACTAAGGTCACCACTGGCTGCATGTTTATACCTGTGCTGCCTACAAGACCGAGACAACAACTCAAAAATAGAGAAGTTAGTAGGAACATGATCAGCACATCAGCCTCATAAAAAACCATCAAGCCTAATCATATAACAAAGAAATATCACTCTCACAACATCATAAGGAGCAAGACCTCAACAACATGCATAGAGATCAATCATGCAAAATATTGATGGATCAATTAGATACACTCACACAAAAGAATTCATCATGAGGCACACCCAGAGAGTACTAGAACACTCTCAAAATTCCAAGATTCACATACAACAAACATTCCCACCCGCTGACATTGGTTCCCACCAGGATCAAAATCTCAACACATTCATAAGAGGCATGGGCAATAAAGAATCATTATCTCAACTCAGAAATAAGGTGGAAGACCAAGGTCTAGCCAACAATAGGTTCCCATAAAACCAATTCTTGATACGATGAGCAACATCAAGGAGGATGCATCCACAAGAAAAATACTCATCAAAAGAGGTGAGGTCTCAACAAGAATCAACAATAGGATGACCTACACCAGGAGATCTCCAAATCAAAGTGCCCAAAGAAATGTCACCAATCAAAGGAGTAATGCCACAAAACCAAGGGCAACATAACTAGCACAAACAAGGGAGCACAACTCACAAAATTTCTACCACAAGGGCAATCATGCCTAAAGCATAAAAGGTTTTCAAAACAAGGACCACAAATATTTGGCCTTGGGATGGCACAAACAACCTTCAAATGCATCCTTAACAATCCCAACAACAAATCATCACACCACATAGAACACAAAGCCTTGCATTAAGAACAATAGGCACAATGAAAGCAACACCCACACAGAATTTGAAAACGAAACCAAGAAAGACATGCATACACAACTAGAAAAACATACAATTGCAAACACAAACATACGAAGTCTACTAGCAATGCTCTTAATCCACCTAGAACAAGGCTCACCAAGAGCACATGTCTAAAGGCCCTCCATCCTGAGGTACCTGGGAACCAACATGTCCCAATTTGTAATTTCCACACTCACTATATCTAAGGTGAGTGGGAGTGCAAGGATACCGCATCCTACATAATTCAATCAATGCCATCTTGATACATGTCATCTGAGTCCAATTCATCCCAAATGAATCATTGGAGACTAGAGATGAGAGCTCTTTGAGAAACAATAATATATGAGTTGCCAATAGAACTCTTCTCTACCATATCAAATAAAACTACAACTAGTCCAACCACAAGTAAACAAGTGGAGAATAATACCACAACGCAATCATATACATCCTCAAGGAGAACAACATATATCAGTTGCTCACAATGTAACATCGACCCCTTAATGAAGAGAATAAAAACCTTACCATAAGGCAACTCTTCAAAGAACACATAAGGATATGATCCTAGATCACCGAGATATCAATCTGAAAGAACCATTAATATAACAACCTTAACAATGTAACGCAACTAGAGGGCACCCACATATCACAACATGATTAAGAAAAGGCTATGATACCATCTGTAACAATGTTTCCTCAATGTTGTCTAACACCCCAAGGAATTCACTAAGATCCAATGGATCTGGGATGGAAGAATTGGGAAATATGCCTCTAATAAGCAAGCAACCCAAGAGAAAGTGCAAGTAGAAACACAGCTTCTTAATATATATATATGAGAATGCACCTCAAGGAGGACAACTAACTTTGAACAAGGACCTTGCAAACAAGTACACAAGAAACCTTGTAGAAAACATCGGTGGAAGGAAAAATGATGCATCTACAAAGGCTGGTGCCTCATCCCTAGAACCCTCATGATCTAGTACAAGTTCAGCTTGGCACTACACCAAAACTATCCAGTCCTAGCTCCTACATATCTACGACCACTATAGAATCAGGGCCATGTAGTTCTCTAAGTGAGGGTAGTATGAAGAGAACTTAGAGAGAGTTGCAATAGGAGGGTGCCCTGCTGCTAGCTTGGTATCACCAAGTCAGGATGGGTTTCTAACACTTGAGAGTCACCTAAGGGTGCCTTAGAGTGTTCCATGGCCCCCAAACCATGGGGAGAGCCCAGGAGAACCACCACCCTGAGACATCTCTCACATGGAGAGTTACTTTTGCAAATCAAATCACTTTCATAGAAAAAGTGACAGATGTTTTCTTTACTATTTCATGCATAAGTGTCAGTCATATAGAGAGCTGAGCTGCTTTTGCAAATCAGCTCACTTTTACATCTTGGTACTCTGACAACCATTGTTTTTGCAAAAAGAGTTGGTCTCGATTGATGCATAAATGCTTAACCATTGATTTCATCTCAATCAAACATGGCACAATGGCAACCAGCTGGGCCTAATTAAGGGCACTCAAGAGCATAAGAAGAAGTGAAGGATGTTGTCTTTACTATTTCATGTGTTAGTGTTAGTCACATGGAGAGCTATTTTTGCAAATCAACTCACTTTCACACACACTTTCATAGCTTGGTACAGTGACAACCACTATTTTTGCAAAGGATAAACTCTTTTTTGGTCCTAATTGGGGTATAAATGTATCCCATTGACCACGTGTGAGAACTGACACTCATCTATGACAATTGACTCTTCCATGTCCATGCAATGTCATGGCATGGCCTAATGTAGTTTTATCATCCCTATTTCACCATGCATAGGGTGTTTTGAAATAAAAAATTTTGTTTGTAGGTTTGTTTCCATTTTCATGTTCATTTCTTTTTTTTCACTTCGGGCATCCATTCGATGTGCTCATTTTTTTTACAATGCTTATTTCTGTTGTCTTTCGAATATTCATTGTAGTCGATTTTGTAGAAGGCTCTTCTTGCAGATGATCTCATATTTGCACTAAGAAAGCTTGGGTAAGGTGTCCTATAGAGATTCAAAGATTTTGAACCTAAGGTTAATAGTATTGGTAGATATAAGCTTCCTAATAAGGTTGAAGGGATTCTACTGGAGCTTGAAAGAAAAGTTGTTTATATATAATTACATCCTTAGTGGAAGCTTGGCTCATGCCCACTATGGTGAGTGGGTATTTATTAAAGGATGTATTTCTAGTAGGTCTGCAAATTAGTTAGATGATGATAGTTAATAAGCTTATATTCTTGGCTTGATGTAGCAACAACCATTAGCTATAAGAAATCTTATTATCAAATTATATTGCATATTGGTTTTAGGCCTTTGCTTGTCTCCTTTAGGTAAGATTAAAGGTCCATGCACAACCTGTGTGCGATCTATGTCAAAGCTCTTAATACTTGGTGATAGATCATGAAATGGCTAATACATTGCATCTATGATGTTGTAGATGCTACGTCACATCTACATTGTAGAAACCCTTGCTACAATGGTTCTACATTATGGCATCCCCTACTCCGTCGCATTTGTTATGTTGTAAATGTGATGTCGCAATTATAATAAATGTCTATAAATATGAGACTTCCACCTAGCTAGACTCTTGTAGTTTTATTTTGTGATCTTAGCAAACAATTAGTAAGTGCATGTAGTGTGAATTTGAGTCAGTTGTACAACATCTTATTCAAGTGGCATTGTACTTGGACACATTCCATGAATGGCAATAAGGTCATATTCATTGTAGTAATTTAACTTAGAATAGATTTACTTTCACTGTAATTTACTTTTCATGTACTTAGTTAATATTTACATTTCCATGCATGTTAATCAATCAATAGAATGAGCACAACTAGTTTCGAGCATAAATACATATTCGCTTGGCAATCTTAGTAGCATTATTACTTGGTTTACCTTGTAACATAACACTTGGTAATCCCAATAGTGGGTACGTGAGTTTAGGATGTGTACGATAAGCTAGGAATGGACACTCATCATCCTTAGGCTAGTTTAGAATTTATCTTCTTGTTATTAATTAGATTAAATAATTAATTTATATGTTATTATTAAGGTTAGTTTAAGGCCCCAACAACATCATAATCATATGCCTCACTTTGGACTAAACCATACATGACAAAGCTACCACTAATCCAAGTTAGAAGATGACGACTTGCAATCAATGCTTAACAATCCAAACACCACACTATTCCCATCCACAAAATTCGATAGGATTGCACGTGAACACTTGTGATTCATATGATTGGGCATAGGGACTAGTCACCACTCATCACTTGGAAACACATGTTTTGGTGCATGAAAGAGCCAGAGTCCTTTGTAGAAATTTTTTTTAGAAACTTAAATAAGAATGGACAATTTACACAGTTTTCACCTATGTTAGAATGGACTCAAATACTTGGTATGAAGCTGTCAAATGCCTATTTAGCTCGTTGTGACATCTTATGTAGAACTAACCTTTGTTAGTTTGTGTGCACTATGCATTTGGTTATTTGGTTATTTGTAATTACGTGGGTCACTCTTTGCTATATATGCTTTGATGCTCATCATATTAGGCATTTACTCTTTAGAAACCAAGACAATTTTTATAAATGAATTATTAGAGATAATATCATGGGTGACACTGGAACAACATTTATAAGTACCATTTAGTGTAAGAATCTTGTTAATTAGCACATATAATAATATCTTGTAACAACAACAATTACACATGTGATTATTATGACTATGAAGCTTAGGGAACCAAGATTTAAACATAGTTTACAATTGTCCGAGATCTCTTTATAAACCATCATTATTCTAGGAGAGTTGCCATTGTTCTAGGAAAGCCTTCAATAGAAAACCTAAAGCAAAAACTAAAGAAAACTATTACTATTCTAGGAAAGCCTTCAACACAAAAACTAAAGTAAAAACTGAAGAAAACCACTATTGTTCTATGAAAGCTTGGCATTAAATTTTCATATCTTTTTTAAAATAAGTTCCACACTAAATTTTCAAATATTTTTGAAATAAGCTCAGCTGTGGCAAATACGTGGGCTAAGAAAACAAAATGAATGCACCAAGAAATAAGTGCAAAAAATAAATGAGCATGGGAATGAAGAAAAAAACCATGATACTTTTTTTTTCAAACACCCAAATAAGCATGGTGCAATAAACATGATAAAACTATATTAACCCATGCAATGGCATAGCATGGACATAAAAGGGTCCATTGGCATGGACCAATGTTGGTTCCAACACACGTGGTCAATGGGGTGTATTAATACTCTAATGGGAACCAAAAAAGAGCTCTCCTTTTTGAACCTCATAACATGAACATAGAAGGGTCCATTAGCATGGACTAGCATCGATTCTGACACATGTGGTCAATGGGGTGCATTAATACTCCAATGGGGATTGAAAAAGAGTTCTCCTTTTTGCAACTTAACTCATTTTCATAGCTTATTACAATGACAACATACAAGCTTAGCTATGGCTTATAACCACATAATAGTTTTGAATGGTAAAAATATCATTTTACAATTTCTTCTATTTGCATGATTTTGTGGAATCAAAGTATTGACTGCATTAAATAATGTAAAGAAACCAAAAAAATATTGTAGCTTAGCTTAAGCTATGGCTTGACCCCCCTACTTTTTTCTTGACCAAGAATAGTAGGGATCACAGTGTTGACCTTTTGGTATGCCAAAACCTTAAGAAAAAAGAAAAACAAATAATGTTGATTGTGAAAGATGTGTTTATAGGACATGAACAAGAACTTCACATTAGGACTAAGGACTCAAATGATGAGCGGCAAGGTACCCTTACACCCAACCATACAAATCACAAGCGTTCACACACAATTCGATCAAATTCCATGGATGGGACTAGTTGTGCATCTAAATCATTATGCTTTGATCATAGTTCGTTGTCTTCCCACTTGGACTAGTGGTAGCTTTATCATGTATGGTTTAGTCCAAAGTGAGGCATATGATTGATGTTACCTAATCCTATGTTCCTCCTAATGACAATAAAAGATAAATTAATTAAGCTAATGAATAATGGAAAGTAAAATATAAACTATCCTATAGGTGATGAGTATCCATTCTTATTCATCTACACATGCCTTGGACTTCATGAGACTACCACTGGGATTACCAAGTGTATGTCACTCGGCTCACCAAATGATACATTGCTGGGTTACCAAGTAATTACACTTAAGCACTCGTGATTAGCCGTACTCATTCCACTTAATGATGGGAATAGTGAAGAGCAGTAAATGGAAACATTAGCTAAGGAAAATAGGAAACAACTAAATAATTAAACAATTAAAAGGAATAATAAGCTACGTGAATGCTGAAATGATGGAAGCAATCTCGATCTTTATTTTCAATCCTGTAACGTGTCCAAGTACATCACACTCGAATAAGAATGTTGTACACTCACAAAAATCACACTACTAACATGCACTCAGAAATGACAAAACTAGGAATCAATAATCTAGGAAAAAGCTATAAAATCTAAAACTAAAACTATATCCCAACTGTGCACCCAAGTGTTGAATTTATAGACTAGCATGGAAGCAACGATATCGAATATCCAACATCGCATCTTGGGCTCTGATATCAGATACCCAATATTGAAGCTAACCAAATCATGACTCATCATACCCCCGCAACTAAATGAAAATTCATCCTCAAGTTAAACAAAATGAGGAACAAGTTCTTTACAAAATATTTGGAAGGTATGGAATTATTGACTAACTCAAACAATCAAACAAACAAACTCTTACATGCCACAGTGGTGTTTTAGAAAAATTTGGATGCAATATTACAAGACACAAATTTGGGGAAACTCATGTAGTTCTCAAAGGCAATGATTCCTCCATCAATCACTTCCCTTTATCACCAGGCTATTCAAATTTGTAGTGATTAAGTAGTGCCTACAACTTCTCTTCTTCCGTCTTTGGGTCATGTGCCATCTAGGCTACTGAGTTAATGTTTTCTAGCACCGATACATCCCAAGGGCATGGTAGCTATAGGAACATTTTGTTGGCCTTCACGTACCAGGCCACAAACTGTCATTGTTCCTCTTCAAAGGCCTTGGCCTTTTCTTTCAACTCATGATAATCTATCAATCACCTGGCTAAGTCTAAAGCAACATCCTCCTATCCATGATAGTGAGTTTTAACCACCTCCAGTTCTAAGTTTGCTATGTGGAGTTTCTCCAAAGTGACTTTTCTATCTGCAAACTTTTTCTCGTATAATGCATAGGTGGTCACTACCAGTTTCTCTAGCTTACTTCTAGGTTGACCTACTATTAACATGGTAAGGTTGACATATCTGGGGTTAGCCAACACCATGTATTCCTTCAAATCCTCAATCTACAAATCTTTATTTTTCACTTTCACCTAATGGACTAGTGCATAACTATCTAGAATTGGCTACTAATCAGGATTCTATGTGGAAATGGACCCAATGTGGGCTTTGGTCATCTAGATTTCTTTTTTGTTTATATGCTTGTACATGTCCACTTGGTCCCAAAAGTGTCCTTTCAACTTCTCATGCTTTTTGCCCTCATTCTGCCACGTGCTTATTTCGATTGCAGACTTTTGTCAAATGGCATGGGCCTCCTCCATTTAGAGGATTCTATTTTCCCTTGCCCATCTATTGATATCTTGGTTTATCCTCATCAGTTATTCTCTCAACTGATGGACACTATCTTCCATAACATTATTTTGTTTTTCTATGGTCAACAACCTTGAATTTTCAGCAGTAAGTTGTTTATTCTCTTCTTGGGTGACAATCAGTTCCTTCTTATGAGCATAAGTTTGTGCTTCTGCAGTGAAGGCATTCCAGACCACCTTCTTCTTTTCCTGCTTGATAGCTTTGTTCTCTTTAAGAAATTTTTCTAGTAGCTTTATTCTAAATTGATCTAGCTAGTTAAGTGTGATGAACTGGGTAGGATCCCATCTTTTAGCTATTAGGATAACCACTTCCTACTAAAAATGTTGCACTTCTACTTTCGCATGGTCTGCCCTGGTCTTAGCCATGATCAACTTTCCTTTGATGGAAATGAGGTCTAATTGTGCCATAGTGACATCACTGGGGATGTCAAACAGGGTGGTCATCACTTGCCCTATTTGCAATAGTTGATCCAATACATCCTCATGTAATACAAAAGTCATCAAATTCCCAGCAAGCAATTGCACATCTCTAGTCCCAATCAAATCTACCGGGGGCACAATAGGCACATTAAATGATTCTTTGATGTGATCCGTTAGCACTTCTACTACACTTGCCACATCCTAATGTTGCATGACCACTACTATGGCACCTTCTCTTATTTCAAGCATTACTTGGAACAATGCAGCATTATTAGAGATTTGTCTAGACCACTGGGATTCTCCCCTTGACTGTAGCAACACCTTTCCTCTTGTTGGATCAGCCGAGACAGTGAGTTGCACCTTGTCAAGGAATTTGAAGAGACTTGACTCCTCTCTGCTCCCCCAGCTAAGTGTTTTAGCAATTTTCTGTAAGTGGCTCATTGCTAGCATGTAGTCTTGTGGTAGTGATGGTGGAGCTTATCTTTCATGATGTTGTTCAAGCTTTTTTTTTTTGCTTCTTTTTTTGGTTTTGCCTCCTTCTCCAATTCTCACTCCTCATCAAGGTCTTTTCTTGATGCTGCTGGTTTAAACCATTCAGCGAAGGAAGCATTCTAAGCCTTCCTGGGGATGTCGTTTGTGTACCCCAAGATTCTAGCACACTTGAAAAACTTTTGGATTAGGCAAGGAAATAGAAGTGTTAGTTTCCCTACCTTCTTCTCTTCAAACCACCTTTGAATTTCTATGCAATATAACTAGGGAAGGTTGGCCATGTATTTTTTCATTAGTATGGCACTTCTCCTAGCCACATATGTGGAGATTCTATTAAGCCCATTGGTGGGAAAGAGGTGATATGTCCCTATCTTGAAATAGGTTCTCTCTTCCAAAGTTAATTCATTATATGTTTTTTCATCCTTGTCGTATGTTCGCCTTAGCCATAGCTTCCTAGTATCAGGGTCATACCTTGTGGACAGATGGGCTAATTAGGCCCCTCATTTGGTAGATTAAGAGCTTTGGTGATTAATTTGACCAAGAATAAAACATTGACTCTACAAATGATGACAGTGGTACCTTCTTCTTTGTTGTGCTAGAATTGATAAGCTTCACCAAGGTACCATTCAACACTATTTGAAAGGATGGGCCACAAAGGTGATGCCTAAAGTTGTGTCCAAACCACCCCTGGAGAAAACTCCATAAATGGGCCTAAGTTCATCTTCATAATGACTATGGCCAACATGGATTTTTCTTGAATGGCCTCAAGGCATTCTGGGGACAATGTGAGACATTGTCCTTGCACGAGGGCTTATTGTTCTACAACCTCTCATTGGACTAGTTGTCTTGTGATACAAGCCTCCTAATGGATACTGAATGATTGGGCTTCCTATTCTTTGTGCTCTGGATGCTCACCTTGTTGGTCCCTACCTCCTCTTGGGCATTTGACTACTTCCTACGAAGGTCCTACTTGAGCTCATCTTTTAGGGACCATCTACAATCAATCAAGGATCAAATATTACTAAGGTGTTGTTATTTATCATTATTAGCTTTATACCTTAGTCAGACCTTATTTTCATTAAGTTCTATGGTTCATATGATTGCAGAATTAGAAAAATTTTCAGAAAAATGCCTAAAATGTATTTATCTTATTTATGACCCTTTGCAATTAGTTCTTTTTTTGCATATGTATGGCATATTTGGAAAGTTATCGTTCCTTGGGTGGAAGAATTAAGGTTTTTAGCACTAATATGATTGATTTTTCATTATAACACTCTAGGTTTTTAACCTTATTACCCTTGTAATACCCTCTAGGTGATAGCAAATATTGAAAAATTGGCACGAGTTCTTCATCCAAGCACACACCACCCCCCACCCCTCCCTCCAATGACTAAGTTGAACACTCCATGTTCAAATAGGTTCAAACAGTACAAGAATCGAAGCGTTATTAAGTAAGATATTGCAAGCTAAAGTTGGTTGCGTAGAGCTTTGAGTCATGAAAGAAAATTTGAAAAAACTCCCCTATTTGCAAATGAAGAGAATGGATTTTTGGGCACTGGGGAGGTCATATTTATAGGTTTGTTCAACCCGATATTGAGTATTCAACATCGAGGCCAACTCGATATCGGGTACTCGATATCAAGGTCCATGAAAGTGCATTAATTGAGGGTACTAAGCATGGAAAATGAAGCTGTAGGGTTGTTTGGAAGGTTTCAGATGAGGTCCATAGTTTTGGGGTAAGTAAGAAATCTTATGAAGCCATCAGAAGTGATATAAGATGGAGTTGTCGACATTAAAAGCTTCAAGAGATGCAAGAAAAGGGGTATTATACCTATGTTGTGGATTGGATCATTTACATGATAAGGGATAGCATGAAATGTAACAATTATGTGCTTAGAAGGTGAAGAATGATGTGGTTGTGTCGACCGAGTACAAGTTGCAATGGTTACACAAGTGGATCCTCCCCAAAGCAGGCTCTAGCCCATAATGTCCTTGTATAACTATACCTAAAAATGTCCGTAGGAACTGAAGGGGTTGAATGCAATGCATACCTATGAAACAAAACAGACATGTTAAAACCACCAATTTGAGGGAATAACTCTATTTTACACAAAACCATAAGCTAGAATCACATGAACAATGAGATGAGATGGACTGTAGAAAGGATTACAGAAATTGGAATGTGTAGTGTCTTACCAAAGGCATAATGAATCCTTGTGTGTTATTAATGGTTAAATAACCATTAGCCCTTCTTTCCAAGCTTCAAACCAAGTCCAAACCACATTTCAGTGACATTACATCATGTCATCATGTCGGCTGACAATCATAAGACTACTAGAGTTGCAAGGAGTAGCATCACTTGGCATTTTGTCCAAGGGAGGAGTTGATTGATGGCACTATGTGGGGCTTTTTTTTGTTGCAATTATTTTGAGAAGCCACCAACCTTTAGGCATGGATACATGTCTTTCTAGTGGGACCATTAGAAATTTATTCAGTGCCTTTTTAGTTTACTCTTACTCCCAGTTTTTGTTAAATCTACAAGAATATAATGACAACCTTAGGAACATGGTAGAACATATAGAAGTGGTCAAAGAAAATCCACAAATCCCCTTGATGTTACCCTTCACATTCCCCCTTGGTTCTTCACTCTTCTACTTGGGCATAATGATTACGAATTTATTTTTAGGTTGAATGATGAAAAAGAATATCATTATGACTAGGGTAAGAACCTCTTATTAATGGAATGAGTGGATAGGTGACGTGGTCTTGCTATCTGAATAATCAATCCCTAATGACTTAATAACATAGAAAAAACCTCAACTCAATGGGCTACATGATTATGTTGTTATTCACAAGCAATATTACTAACAAAGGAAACAAAAACAAAAATAAAACATGGAAAAAGTTTAAAAAGTTAAAAAAGATAGGAAAATTTATATCAAGAAATAAGAAAATGATAAAAAATTGTAAAATAAAAAGATGAAAAACACCTATTAATTCTGACGGTTAGAATGGGGGTTTACCCCCATGACTAAATGGTTGGCCATGGTAAGAATTAAGAATTGGATAAGAAGGATCCATGCATGTATAAAACATTGGTAACCTTTCATGCCTAAGCCACTGGATGTCTGTTGGTGTTGTGGTGGTTGTGTATACAAATTATTGTTCACACACTTGGTTGTTAAATATATGGTGGATCAGGGTATGATGTGTGTTAACATTGTAGATGTCTGGCCCACGATTGCATCCTTGATTATGATATATCATACATGGATTCATTTGTCTCCCCACACTGTTAGATCCATTGCTTAGGTTTGGGATTGGAGTAATAATGGATGGTGCTCCTTGTGTAAGATCATAGGATGGTGATGGTGAAAAGGAAGGTGATAACCTAGATTTTCATTGTGCTAGTTCGAACAATGTGGTTGATCCATGAGTGTTTTTCTTCTACCTACAACCTTTTCTAAAGAAAGGACATTTCTGAGTTTGTGGTGGGAACGTACTGGTATTAGCATTTCTATGCACATTTGTAGCACAAGTGGCATTTATTGGTTGATAGTATGGTGCCAAACCTTCCTGTGTCAATGGTAGTGGTGTGTCATGGGGTGGATTATGAGAATATCGAGGGTAGGATGGATGGTAAGAGGTGCAAGGTGGCGATTCCTCAGGAGATGTCATGGGTTGATGGTACTTAGGAGAGTGATAGTGGTCATTTGAAGTAGAGGGCATAGAACTAGTTGGAGAAATAGGGTGTCGAACATAATATTTATGCAATTTTAGTTGATAGGAAGGATAAAGTTGGTTTGATGGTGGCTTTCCCCATGACTGTGGATTTTTCCACTATGGTTGATAATAGTGTTGAGGTTGGTAATAAGTCCCCCTAGGATAGTATGATTGGTTGTGGGACTAGCTATCATTACCATGTGGAAAAGGAAATCTCCTAGGCAAGTGCATCTGTACAAATGTTGAATTTAAGGCACTTTCCCAATACTCATGTAGATGCAACAAGACTGGACAATGGCCCTTCAAATGATCATATATGCAAATGTCACATTCATTATCTTCGTCTATGGTTGAGACTATAACCTTACTTTCTTCAACCATTTTGCCTATTTGTTGAAAAGCATTCCTAGCTGCTTCTTGGTTCTACCTCCTTTATTGTGATCGCGTAGTTTATTTTGCATGAACTTCTCCTTGATAGTTTCTACCAAAGTTGTAAATTTTTCATATACCCAATTTGACATCCTATTAAATTTTACTTCAAGTTCATCGATAGACAAGGTTTGTTGCGAAATCACCTTGTCAAGAGCGGCCTCTTTCTCCTTACCATAAATATGGACTTCCTTCTTTTGAAGAGTCAGATCCCAGTGATGTTTCTTAACATTCTCCCATTTGCATAGCTCTCCTTCTTCTTTTTCCACATGCTTGATTAGCTCTCAAATTTGATGGGTTCATAGTTTATATAATTGACCTGGAGCATACAACCCAAGGGTCTCCCTTATTTCATTACGAAGTCTTTCTACGATGTGGAAAAGTTACCTTTCCTCAGAGAAACCATGGTTTTGGCATCTATTCAATAGGAAATAATATCTATCTAAGGCCATGTCCAATAGTTCATGTTGTTCTTGTCTCTGTCCTTGGATCTGTTTCTTTAGGTTGGACACTCTTGCATAGGCTTGGTATTTCTCATTGAAGATCTCCAACATTGTGGACCATCTTTAAATTGAGTTTANCCCACTTGAATGTTGTAGAAGGCACAAACATCATGGAAGGCTTGTAAATGATGTTGTGGATCAAAATCATAGCATCCTACAAATTTAGAAATTTTATTCATATCAAGCCTGGGTAGGAAACTCTCTTTGCAATGCCTGTAGGATATCTTAAGTGCCTCTATGATCTGTATTAGGCTCTTAGTTGCCAACAAGGGTTCATCATCATCGGTCATGTTGTGAGTAAAATTTCTATTTCGTTGATGGTGATGATTTTGCCTATGTTCATGTTGATGACCTTGAGTGTTCCTACAGGTTTGATTTTTGTTTCTATTTCAATCCTTTAGTGGAGCCTTATCTCCATACTGATGTTCATCTTCATCAAAACTAGATGTTGAAGGGGAAGAGTAAAATGAGGAACTGGAAGGATTTCCATGGCTTCTATGGTGTTCCCCTGGATCTCATGATTTATCGTTTCTAGGCTTCAAGGAGGTTTTAGGCCTTGAGGCCTCCCTTGGTCCAGGACTTACTTCATCTCCTCCAAGGTTATCTGTCTTAGGTGAATGTGGTCCTTGAGTGTCGTTAGGGCAATCATGAACATGTGAAACCCCTACATAAGGTTGGTCACTTCAACTTTCTTCAACATATATTTTGTTAGTTCTTCAATGAATGTTTTTGTTATTCAATGCATTATCTTTTCCTTGTGAAAGAGGCATTGTTGTTGGTTTATTATGTGTGTGATTTAATATTTTCTAAAAGATATATCATAATACGTTTACAGCAATCGTGTTTGATATAACTAATCTAGATAACTAGCACCATCCCTAGCAACGACACCAATGCTGAGCGGCAAGGTGCCCCTATGTCAAACCATACGAATCACAAGCATTCATGCACAATCTGGTCAAATTCTATGAATTGGACTAGTTATGCATCTAAATTGTTATGCTTTGATCGCAGTTTGCTATCTTCCCACTTGGAATAGTGGTAGCTTTATCATGTATGGTTTAGTCCAAAGTGAGGCATATGATTGATGTTGGCTAATCCTATGCTACTCTTAATGGCAATAAGAGATAAATTAATTAAGATAATGAACAATGGAAAGTAAAATCTAAAGTAGCCTATGGGTGATGAGTATTCACTCTTAATCATCTGCACATGCCTTGGACTTCATGAGACTACTGTTGGGATTACCAAGCGTATGTCACTGGGCTCACAAATGATACATTGCTAGGTTACCAAGTAATTACACTTAAGAGTTCATGATTAGCCATACTCATTTTTCTTAATGATAGGAACCATAAAGAGCAATAAATGGAAACATTAGCTAAGGAAAACATGAAACAATTAAAAGTAATAATAAGCTAAGTGGATGCTGCAATGATGGGAGCAATCTTGATCTTTATTTTTAGTCATGTAATGTGTCCAAGTACATCACACTTGAATAAGAATGTTGTACAATCACAAACATCACATTGTGAGCATGCACTAGGAAATGAAAGAACTAGGAATCAACAATCTATGATAAAGCTAACTGAAATCTAAAACTAAAACTATGTCCCAACCATGCACCTAAGTGTTGTATTTATAGGCTAGCATGGAAGAGATAATATTGAATAGCTGACATTGTTTCTTGGGCTCTGATATCAAGTATCCAATATCAAGGCTCCAATATTAGATATCCAATATCGAAGTTGACTAAATCATGACTCATCATCAAGGAAATGAAATCTACAACGAGATGTCAAAATGGAGACTACATAGGAAAGATGTGAGCATGGACAAGCATGGATGAAAATGAAGACTACAAACCAAATGAAGATGCTCCAAGGATTAGGAAGAAGGCAAATTAACAAGATAAAGCCTTAGGAACCAAAGTTCAAAGAGCTGAGGAGATGTCTCCAAGAAATAGTAGATGTCTCAACTGAGAAGAAAGAAATTACAAGAAGACGTTTTCAAGAAATATTAGATGTCTATATTGCAAAGTAGACATCTCCCAAGAGATGTCCCATTGTCCAAGGAGATGTCTCTTCAAAATTGAGGTAGAACTTAGGTAAATGTCCCAACTTTGAAGGAGATATTTACACTAGCCATTGGGTAGTTATTGCACAAATTCTGAGGTGTTTTCAAAAACTATGAAACTATAAGAAGACATCTAATTCTTGGAAATTATGCAAGAATTGTCAACATCAAAGCTATAATTGTCTATTCTATGTTGTTGTACTTGTGCACTTCATTGTCATATCATTTGTTTGATTGTTTGTAGTATTGTGCTTCAAAGTATAAGGACTTGTAATTTGAGTTACACTCTTTCCTTATTTTTCTCTTTCTTTGTTGCCTTGCGGGGTTGATGTGCTTTTTGTGAGAAGGCATCCATATTGAGCTTGTTGGAAGCTCAACTTTATAAAGGTTATGGGATTCTCTAAACCACATTTTGAGCTTATTGGGACCTTACAGGGTTAATAGATTTTGTAGTGGTAAAACTCTCCATAGCAGAGCTCAAATCTTGTAAGGGTTTTGGTGTCCTCTAAATGACATTTTGGAAGAAACAAAGTCCAAAGGTGTGCAAAAAATCTATCCTCCATGTGTGGACTACCCAAGTTGGAAAACCATGTAAATTTTGGTGTGTTTTGTATGCCAGGTTTGATTTCAATTTGTGGAACTTATTCAACTAGCCCCTCCCCCTCCCCCTCCTTCTAAGTTCTCGATCCTCAAGTCGTATTAGAGCTTAGTAATCTCACATAGATAAAGTAACATGAACAAGGAAGGGACAATCAATGTTTGAATAAGGAGAGTAATATGCTTCATCAATTGATGTATTCAATCCCTATATCACTTTGGTAAATGTAAACCTCTCATTCCCTCTTTTACATTTAGTTTGATAAGGAATAAGAGAGACTATAAATACAATGTTGATAACACTTGTGATAATCTGAATAACAAGGAAAGATCAAATAATGAAAATTTCTTTGAAGAAAGGTATAAGTGCTTTTGAAATGAAGTTATTTCTTTCTAAAGCTTATTTTTAAGATGAAGGATAATTTACATGTTAAGAAAATGAAAATTATAGTTCTTAATGATGAATATTCTTATCTTAAGAAAGAAAACTTAGACCTTAAGGCTAAGATTCAAGGAATAACCAAGGTTATTGAGCAAATGAGTAAGAAATCTTTAGAAAAATCTAGAGACCAAAAGCCAAAAGATGAATGTTTGAAAGATCCTACAGATGAAAAGCGATCTAGGTTTGGTAACATGTCAAAACCTAGACCTTTAAATTGTTTCTTTTGTGGAAAATATAGACATGTTCAAGCATATTTCTATCTTAGGATAAAATAGTACACTTTGTCTTTGCAAAAGTAGTTTAGACAAGGTACTTTTTAGGTTTGAAAACAAAAAGAGAGGAAGCCTGAAAAGAACATGATGGCTCAAGTAGCTCTCTCTAATGTCAATACAAGAATGTGATATATTGATAGCAAATTTTCAAGACACATGACAGGAGATAAAACCCAATTTACCCACTTCACAGAAAAAAATTGTGGAATCGTCATGTTTGGAGACAACATAAAGGCTCCAATAACAAGTATTGGTACCACAGGAGGAAAAGGTAAAGAACAACCAACTGTAACTAAGTTTTCTTTGTTAAAGGCTTAAAACATAATCTTCTTATTGTTAGTCAACTTTGTGATTCAAATTTCAATGTTACATTTTCTAAAGAAACTTATAAAATATAAGACTTAACCACTAGAAACATTGTGATAGAAGGAACTAGAAAGGAAAATGTTTACACCACTATATTTGAAGACAATTCTAACCTTGAATCTAAGTGCTTGATTAGTAATACAGATGATGCACGTTTGTGGCATAGGAAGCAAGGCCACATAAATAAAGAAATTTTTCATACTCTTTTAACAAAAGAAATGGTTTGTGGATTTCCCAAACTCAAAGACTTTAATTTGAACCCTTGTGAAGCATGCCATAAAGGAAAGAAAATAAGGGTAAGGTTCAGTAAAAAAAATTGCATATCTACCTCCCATCCCTTAGATTTACTTCACATGGATTTGGTTGGTCCTTCTCAAACACTCAGTTTGGGAAAGAAAAGGTACTTTCTAACTATTGTTGATGATTATTCTCATTTGACTTAGGTTGCCTTTTTATATTACAAGGATGAGGTATTTGATCATCTCTTAAGAATTTGCAATCAAATTTAGAAAGAAAAAGGATATGGTGTTAAATTCATTAAGAGTGATAATGGAGGGGAATTCATGAACACCAAGTTTGAGCAATTTTATCAAATGAATGACATACTCCATGCATTTTCTACTACAATAACTCCTCAACAAAATGGTGTAGCTAAGAGAAAAAATTGGATCTTGAATGAAATGAAAAGGACTATATTGAATGACTAAAATATTTCCTACCACTTTTGGGCTGAAGTAATCAACACTGCTTGCTATGTCTACAACAAAGGTTTGGTAGCAAGATTTACCTCTAAAACTCCCTATGAATTATGGACAAGTAGAAAACCTTCAGTAGGTTATTTTCATGTTTTTGGTTCAAAATGCTATATTCTAAATGATAAAGATATCTTTAAAAAATTGATCGTAAAACTGATGAAGGTATTTTCTTAGGATATTCTTTAGTTAGCAAAGCATATAGAGTTTTCAATAAAAGAACAAATGTTGTAGAAGAAACTATAAATGTTAAAATTGATAATAATGAGATAACTTCTCCACAACATGATGATGAAGTTGTTCCCATTCAAAAATTATCTTGTGCCTTTCAAGTTCAAATTGATAGAAACTCAGAAGTAGATAGTGAACATGAGGGAGAGTAAGAGGATGAACTTGAGGAGATATCTCCCATTCAACCCAAAATGCCTAGACTTACAATAAACAAAATATCTCTAGATTTAGGCTTACAACCAACATTCTCCCCTTAAGCCTGATTTAATAACACTATCATTCCCACTAAATGCTTCAACTTGATAAAAACTTCATACTTCAAGGGTTCAGTGAGGACGTCAACCACTTGATTTTCTAACTTATAGTACCCCAACTCAATCTTCTTCTTCTCAACTTGATTTCTCAAAAAATGAAAGCATGTGTCAATGTGTTTGCTTCTTCCATGTGTGACTGGGTTCTTTGCCAAGTTGATTGTAGAAATATTATCAACAAAAATATTGATGGATCCTTCAATGGAAACACAAATTTGATTCATTAAGTTATGTAGCCAAATTGCTTGGCATGCACTTGAGGCAGCAGCTACATACTTTGCTTCACAGGTTGATAGTCCAACAATGGATTATTTCTTTAATGACCATGAACAAGCAATGCCACCAAAAAGAAAATGGTATCTAGAAGTGCTCATACTATCATCTATATCTCCATCCTAGTCACTATTAGAGTAGCCTACAAAAACACAATTGTTAGATGAAGAATAAAATAGGCCATGGTCACAAGTACCCTTAATATACCGTAGGATTCTTTTGGCAACTTGCATATGAGATTGACAAAGGGATTCCAAAAACTTCCTAATTAACCTAACTCCATAGGAAATATCAAGCCTCGTGCATGTAAGATATCTCAAACTTGATCTGCTTGAAATAGGTCGAGTCAACACATGCTTCATCTCCTTCTTTTAACAATTTAGTTTCAACCTTCGTAGGAGTTCGTACAGGATTATAGTCATGCATATGAAACCTCTTTAGAAGTTCAATAGCATACCTCTTTTGACAAATAAATATCCCATCATTACTTTGAATTACTTCTATTCTTAAAAGATATGACATTAAGCCAAGATTTGTCATTTCAAACTCTTGCAACATGGACTTCTTAAATTCTGCAATCATTATGGAATTATATTACCTATAAAGATCAAATCATCAATGTAAAGACACAACAATAATATATTACCAAATTCATTAACCTTCACATATAAGGCATGTTCAAAAGGATACTTTTGGAACCCAATCTTCTGTAGAAAAGAATCAATACACTTGTTCCACGCTCTTAGCACTCGTTTCAGCCCATATAGTGCTTTCTTCAATTTATACACTTTATCTTCACTTTCTTTCTTTATATAACCTGATGGTTTCTTGATAAAAACGTCCTCTTCAAGTGGGCCATTTAAAAAGGCCAACTTGACATCCATTTGATGGATTTTTTAATGATTCCATGTAGCCCAAGCAATTATAAGTCTAATGGTTTCAATTCAAGCTATAGGAGAAAATACCTCTTAGTAATCATGGCTAGGTATCTACTCAAAACCCTTTGTCACCATTCTTGCTTTATACCTTTCCACTTCACCATTTGACTTCATCTTTGTCTTGAACACCCACATCACATTAATAACCTTATGACTATGTGGAACATTAGTAAGCTCCCATGTGTTATTCTTTTGAATTGTCGTTATCTCCTCATTCATGACATTCATCTATTTAGGATCTTAAATAGCTTTCTCAAAAGTCATGATCTACAAGCATAGCAAAGTGGACCAAGTTTCCATCATCATCAACAACATTATCAGAAAGTACCTCATAATCCTGCAAAGTAACTTGCTTGTTGGCAATGTTGTCTTGGCTTGCCAATTTCTAAGGAAGCTTGTGACGTAGGATCTTCTTGAGTAGAGATTGGTGAAGTTTCTTCATTCGTGGTAGGAACAACACCTTCATTACTTCATCAATAATTGTAATAGGATTATCTTGAGAGTCTGTTTACATCTACATTCCAATTCCAAGCCTCGTCTTCAACAAAGGTCACATCTTTGCTCACCATCACCTTCTTTGTCACTGGGTTGAACAACTTGTACCCACCACGACTATAGCCAATAAAAACAGTCTTCTCCTCTTAATAATTTAGATTCATTCTTGTTTCTGTTAGAACATGGGCATAAGCAATAGAGCCAAACACCTTAAGATGTTTCACATTTGGCTTAAAATCATTCCAAGCTTCTGTAGGAGTGATATTTTGGACACTCCTTGTTGGAGCTCTATTTAGCAAGTAAACAGAATGTGAAACAACTTCTGCCCAAAAATAATTGGGCAATCCTTTGGCCTTGAGCATGCCCCTCATGATTTCCATGATCGTTTGATTCTTTCGCTTAGCAACTCCATTATGTTGTGGAGTGTAAGGAATTATGACTTCATGCTCTATTCTCTACTCTTCACAATACTCTGTAAATTCATTAGAATTATATTCACCCCCACCATTAGTTCTTAGAATTTTAACAAAATAGCCACTTTGCCTTCCAACATGAGCTTTGAACTTCTTAAAATAATCAAAAACTTCACTTTTCATAAAATAAACCCATGTTTTCTTGGTGAGATCATCAATAAAGGTAATGAAGTACCTATTGTTACCATTTGATAGGACATTCACAGGGCCACACACATCAAAATGGATGAGCTCAAGTGGTTGTGCTACATGTCCATTATTTTCTGCTACAAATGGCATTCTTGTATGTTTTCTAAGAATGCAATCTTCACATAATTGGTGAGGATGATGTATGCTAGGCAAGCCTTTCACCATATTTCCTTGTGCAAGCAACTTCAAACTATGGAAATTTAGATGACCAAAGTGAAGATGCCACAACCAGGATTCATCTTGTATAATAGCATTGAGACAAGCATAAACTTCACTAGTAATGTTAACTCGAAACATACAATTTTTCGTCAAAGGAGCTTTAAGAATGAGTGTACGACTTTTATCAAAAATAGAGAGGTGACTGTAACGTAAGTGCATCTCATACCCTTTTTCAAGCAGCTAGCCCATGCTGAGTAGATTACTCTTCATATCTAGCACATAAAATACATCTAAAATATACTTGTAATCTCCATTTTTCAACTTAATGAGTATTTGCCATTTACCCATTACTAGTATAGTGTTGTCATCTACAAATTTGACTTTGAACTAAATTGACTCATCAAGATCAATAAAAAATTTCTTCTTGTTGCACATGTGATTGGTACACCCGTGTCAAGGAACCATGTGTGGTAGTTTGACACTTCACCTATTGCATCAAAAGAGCATGATCTTCATCTTCTTCTTCGTTTTGTACATAATGAGCCTTCTAATTATTATCTTTATATCAGTACTCATTTGAATAATGGCCAAATCTTAGATTTATCATACCTTCCTCTACCATGTCCATGGCCTTGATCTCTACCCCAGCCTCTGTAGCTTGAACCTGAACTCTCTAGATCATTATTTTGGTTGCCTCTACCTCCATGGTTGTTACTATGACCACTACGCCCTACATGGTTGTTACTATGACCACCACGTCCTTGTCCTCTCCTTGAGAACTACCACTTTGTTGATTGTTTTCAACTTGATCACCTTTGGTAGAGAGTTGACTTTGGAATGCTTGCTCAATTAGCTTCTCAGGTTGCTTCTTCTCATTCATCCATTGCTCATGTGCTTGCAACTTACCAAACAATTCCTCAACTATCAACTCGAACAAATTATGAGCTTCCTCTATTGCCACTACAATATGTTCAAATTTTGGCATGAGCATCCATAAAATTTTCTCCACTTTGATCTTATCTTTATAGGTCTTCATCTGGTTTGTCACAGCAAGAACTTGACTTATATAGTTGGTGATAGTTTTAGACGATTCCATCTATAACAACTCATACTGACGTTGTAAAGTCTGGAGTTTCACCTCTTTAACTTTGTCCACTCCTTGGGAACACCGTGACTAAAATATCCCAAGCTTCCTTTAATGAAGTTGCTCCTGCAAACTTCTCAAAAATCTCATCATTGACTCTTTGATGAATAAAATACAGTGCTTTCTTATCCTTTTTCTTGGCCTCATGGTGAATGGTCCATTGTACTTCAGTTGCATTCTCAGCAATATCTACAACTCCGTCATCCACAACTCCTAGTAGCAACTCGTGGTAATCAAACACCACCTTCATTTGGACATTCCACCTATCATAGTTTTTGCCATTCAAGATGGGTATTGAAATCTGAACTGAGCTATTCATGGCTCTGATACCACTAATATCAAAAACAGTAATAAGCTAATCTTTATTTGTCAGATGCAGAAACAATGCACACACAACAAATGACTAAGTGGCTATTTAATAGGCCACACAACTAAACTCCTAATGATATGTCACTTAATAGCTGTTATCTAATGTCCAGTAAACAACAACTAAACTCCTAATGATATGCCACTTAACAGCTGTTATCTAATGACCAGATGAGTAGTACTATCATGGCACCAAATTAGCAACAATCAAGAACTCTACTAATTGACAGAGACTTACAGTAAACAAAATATCTCTAGAATTAAGCTTACAACCAGCATGCAGGAGCAACCATGTTTTCTAAACTTTGAAACTTCAAATGCCAAGAGGTGCTATGGAGGCTTCTTTTGTCTGGTTACCAGTCAAATGAGATTTCATCTTTTATAAAAGTTGCACCAATGGTTGCTGTTCTCTTTCCAAATAATGCTAGACTCTAACCGAAAGCACATGAGAATAATAACACATAAAAATTGGTGCCTGCATAAAAATGTTTCTCTCTGATATCAGTGCTTCTCCATCATACACCAAAACTGATAATTTGGGCATGTGCAGAAAAATAATACTGTTTGTTTTATGTGTTTCGTAACCCAAGGTTTGATTCTAATAATCAATATCAGCTCATCTTCAAGGGCTCTTGATCTGCACAACCTACAAATACACTCTTCTTAGAGGAGTTGAATCCATCTTCCACTTTCAATTCTAAGATGATAAAAACTTAAGTGAAGCTTGTTGATAATATTGTGATACTTAATGGAAATAGTAAGTATTTGGTAAGGGATTTTGAGACTGAGCGTCTCATTAAAGGCAAGAAAAAGTTGCAATTTTACTTTAAAAGCATCCTCGTTATATACCGCTACTCATGACAGCCATATTTTTAAGATCATGATAATAACGCAGTCATAAATCCCACACCATGGTTTATGCCAAGTTGTGCTCTATTAGTTGTGCACAATTTGCTTTTGTGGTTGCTTGTGCAGAAGGTTCAGCTAGTTTGGGAAAGCATTTAGGATTAGTTGGCTGGCTTTTAGTTTCTATAATGAATTTTCTTTAGAAAAAAATAATTATAATATGATTTTCTTCTTGTTTAAAATTTCCCTTTGAAGCATGGTCAAGGTTATCAGCCTCTTTGGTTCAAAGAGGATAAACAAAACATCATTTCGAGAAACAAAACATGTTCCATGGCGTACCGCATAACCTTGTCGATGAGGCATTCAATCTCTTTCCCTTTTAACACTCTAATAATTGATTCCTTTTTTATTGCACAAAAGACATCTCCATCTTTATGTTGCTCCTTCGTTATAGAGGGAAACCTTCAAAATTCATATTTAAGATAACTTTAGTTATGCATTAAGGCCTCAACCTAAAAGCCAAAAAAACTAACTAATGAAAAGGAAAGAGAAAAGAGATGAGAAAACAATATTATAGTATAAAAATAACAATAAAAAAGAACCCCACAAATAAGAACAATGGAGATAAGGCATTAAGAATTGGCTTACTAGCACAATGAAGATATAATTGAATAAATGCAAAGCAAAAAAAAAGACTATGAAAACCTATAGGAGAGTATTAAGTAATGGGCAAGCACACCAAAAGGTAGGTGGTGGTACAGTATTTCCTAACATAAATTTTTCATTAATAAAATGTTAGGATATAATTTCAAATAACATGTTAACATAAATTAAAATAAAAAGTTTGAATCAAATCATTTTGATGTAGATTATTACCTAATANTGTTAACATAAATTAAAATATAAAGTTTGAATCAAATCATTTTGATGTAGATTATTACCTAATAATTTTGATGTTGGCCATTTACATAGTTTGATTTGAATTTGCTATTTTGTAGTAGCATCCTATGTAATCATTTGGTCATATAAAATATAACACCTTTAATGAATAGTGGAGAGTTTCCATTGTATTCTCCATGAGCTCAAATTCTTGATATTCTATTTTGATTTTGTTTTAACCAAGAGGCCAAATACCAATTATACAAAAGGCTTGATCATGCAATGCTAAATTATATTTTATCCATAACCCTTTAAGGGGTTTGATCATGTAACACTAAATTATATTTCATTCATAACTTTTTAGGAGTTGATAATGTAATGCTAAATAGTTTCAAGTATTTTGGCTACAATAGTAATATACATTTCCAATTTCCTTTTAACTCATGATCATGGTCAATTGAATCATTCTATGAAGGTTATGATATCATGATTTGGAAGGAAAGAATGGGACCAACTCTCATTACAAAAAAGATCTTGTGAACTCACCATGCATTATCCTACTACATGACTACCTTTGGCACTCCAACAACACCTCATTAGTCCTCACCAAGTTTACAATGAAATGAGTACCACACATTATGTTGTGATCCTATTATACATAGGAGAGGAAGATATAACCTTTTAAGTTTTCTAATTTGATAAGATTTCTAATTGACTCCTCACACAAAACACATGATTTGACTACTTGATTCAACTTATATTCATTGCATTAAGATTAAGACTAGTTGTTTTTACTTTGATTACTCTATTAGGCTTAGGAGTTTTTTTCTTACATGTATTGCATTTTGAATATTGAACTTGCACGAAGTTAAATGTCATTATTTTCATGTCAACTTGCAAGGATCCCCCAAAATCAATCACAAGCACCACCAAACACACCTATCCTTACATCTAGACATTAAATTGGCCTTATATGTAGGAGGGTACAAAAACGTTTTAGAGTTGATCCTAAGATTTGATATTTTGTATAATCAAAAGATTCTAAAGCCAAATTATAAAATATATATTATGAATATATAGTTGAAGTAGTATTAGTTCATTCATAAATAGGGCTATCTTACCATATTAAAACTATTTTGACTACAAGGCTCTTTACATATATAGTGGTGAATGGGAAGTAACCAAGACCTTTCTTAACAACATATAAAATGTGAGAATAATTTTGAGAGTTCAACTTTAGAAAAACTAGTTTCCTAAAACAATAGCATAACAAGCAAAATGGTGTATAAGCAAGTTTTAGGATGAAAAGTCTCTTATGGAAGCTTTCACACATCTACCAACCCTCATAAAAGTCAAAATAATCATTGAACTTTCATGTAATCACTCCTTCTGTAAGAAAAACATAAGCTAGTAAACCCATAAATATTTTTAGTAAGAATTATTGATAATAGAATCTATTAACATATTACCAAACTAGCTTGATGATATGTCTTAGCATAAATTAGGCACTCTTTTAATCTTCTCAAAATGTTATTTTATTTGATCTTTTATTTTTTATAATCTTTTTAATATTTCATAGTAACTTTTAAATGGTATTATGCTCCATGCTCATTACAAACAATGATAGCATAGCTTGATTGATGTACTTTGACAAGCTTGTTCACTTCAGATGTAAGAAATTGCAAGTTTGACTATATTTTGTTACTTAGAACCCATTTTATTTGTTAATCACTACTCTACTCTAATCATCTTCCAAGAAAATAAAATGCAAACTATACGGGGCAACAAAATCCAAGCATATGTTAAATTTTCAGCTTGTTCACTTCAGATGTAAGAAATTGCAAGTTTGACTATATTTTGTTACTTAGAACCCATTTTATTTGTTAATCACTACTCTACTCTAATCATCTTCCAAGAAAATAAAATGCAAACTATACGGGGCAACAAAATCCAAGCATATGTTAAATTTTCAGTTCAGTTACATCAATGAAAGCCCGCAATCTAAAAATAAAAGTTTTGTTACAAATATACAAAGCTTTCACTCAATGGATTCGTTCATGTACAATGGCAGCACCGTTGACTCACAAACTTTTTAAAACAAAATAGTAATACGCATTGCCGTGTTACATTTCACCACATTCAGAAATAACACAGGCTAATTTAGGACGATTGTTTCACAGTGTCTGCACATTTTCTATTTTCCTGACAACCAAGAGCCCATCTCCAAGCACTCTCTGCCAACATAAAGCCAAACTCTGCAAGTCAAGATACCGCTAAAAACAAATTTCACCGAACAGAGAAAGGACCAAGAACCAAACATGATCACCATTGCCGTAAAACAGATCTCAAAAAATACACGTACCCCAAAAACAACATTCTTGTTGTCCAGCCAATCACATTTTGCACAAGTTATGAAAAACTGAGTGAAAACAATAAACTTCATTATTAGTTCACTGACAGCTTCCATTTGTTCCTGTAACAAAACTATCATGGATAAACAGGCACAATATGGGAACAAATACACACGTGGCAACCATTCGTATTAGGTCCACTGTTTGCCTGCATATCAGCCCCCAAAAAGATCAACAAGTTTTCTTTAAGAGAGGAAAAAAGCAACTTTCAAAGAAGGAAAGTCCAGGGTTGAAATCTAGCGTTGGCTAACCTACCCTAACATAACATGGACAAGGAAAATAATGAGACAACCCAAGGAACAATGTATCAATAAAGAATAACAGAACGCCAAATTTGAATCCTTGAAAGAATAACACTCTGTTATTGACAACAATGATGGAAGGAACCGGCATATATGGAAAAAGAGCTATTATATGAGATCCAGAAAGAGTTAGCTTGTAGCAAGTAAACAATCTTTCCACAGTACATAGTAACATCTATGCCAAGTAAACATGGGTTTTAATATTACAATAGCATGGAAAAACATTGGCCATAAAAACTGTCATCCAATGATCTCCCTACCTTAACTGTTACCTTAAATTGATGGGATTAAACCAATAATAGTTATATTTGAATTAGAGAATAAAAACCCTTAAAACTGAAACTGAAACTTTATTACGTTCAAAGAACCACAGGATCTATTAGACAAATATTACATTTTAATGAAAAAAAGATAGACTACAAATTCACCAAGCACCAATGGGGGCAACAAAAACAAATCATATAAGTTTTTTACTGCAACATTATAACTATCTCAAATGAGTGTCACAGCACAAAAAGGAAATACATGCAGCTCACTCTCAAGCATTCTTGACCCACACAACCAAATGTGTTAACATCAAAGATACTATTAATTAAATAACCAAACCTCTGAAATAGCAAGAAATCTTACCATTGAAAGAAGCCCAGGACCTGTATGCTTGGCTATAAAGTTCTCATCTTCAAAATTGCTGCCATAAATTGAAACACATCCACTGCCATCACCCTGAAAATGGGAAGGGACGAAAAGGAATGAGTTACAAATACAATGAAAATATAGAAAGCACATCAAACAAAGACAACAATATCTACCTTCACAAAGTCACCACCTCGAATCATGAAATCTTTAATAACTCTGTGAAATTGGCAGCCTTTGTAAACAATAGGATTGGTGAGAGATGTCCCAAAGTGGTGGTTCTCTTGGGCTCTCCCCATGGTTCGAGGGCCATGGAACACTCTGAGGCGCCCTCGGGTGGCTCTCAAGTGTTACAAAACCCACCCCGGCTTGATGGTACCAAGCTAGCAATAGGACACCCTCCTGTTGCAACTCTCTTCTCTAAGTCCTCTTCCTTCCCTCTTCTCCGTGGAGAACTACATGGCCCTGATTCTACGGTGGTCGTAGATATGTAGGCAGCCAAGACTGGATAGTTTTGGTGCGGTGCCAGGCCACACCTTGTACCAGATCGTGAGGGATCTGGGGGTGAGGCACCTTCCCTTGTAGGTGCATCGTCTCCCCTTCCACCGATGTGGTCTACAAGGTTGTGTGTGTGCTTGTTTGCTTGGTCCTCGTTTTGGAGTTTGGTTACCCTCAATGAGGTGCATGGTCATGTACGTTAAGAAGTTGTGCTTCTGCTTGCACTCACTCGTGAGATGCTTGCTTGAGGCGTATTCCCCAGGTCTTCCGCCCCAAATCCATTGGATCTTCGTGAATTCCTCGGGGTGCCGAACAACGTCGGGGCAACGTTGTTACAGGATTGCCTGCTTTTCTGTAAAAGTAATTAAAATGGAATTTTAAGAAACAGAATAACATTACAAAGATGAGGTCATTGCATAGACAACAACTTTTTCTTTTTAAATAGTTCCTATCTGTGCTGCCAGCAATTAAATGACTGTTTGAAATTCAGATTAACCTTCTCTAGAATTCATATGATAAAATACATATTGAGTTTGTAAGTATTGAAACTGAAACTGAATTTTTTACTGACATCCTTTTGGATCTATTGGACCAGTTTCAGAATTCCTTTTAAAGAATTCTTTTTAAAATTTATAACTCAACGTCACCTACCAAAATTGAATTACTTAGGTTACCAAGCCACGAGTTATACCACCTTATGTTCACTTTACAGAGTTTGTGTGGAGCTCACTTTACTTCATAAGAGAAGCCTGACTACAAAATTGTTATCATACAACATAGATGATTACACTTTAACTAAGCAGTTTATATACAGCTTCTATGGAGATTTGCACCTAACTTTGTTTCAAAAATAATAATATTTTGGATTTTCTCATAAGCACAATTTTAGTGGGCCCAACATTTGAGCGTATGAAATGCAGCTAATTGCTGACACATGAAATAAACTAGCTAACACATAAGCAATGTTAATGTCACTATGTTTTTCCAAACTCATTCTGAAACCCCAGAAGAAAATACAAAAAATCCGCACTCCAGAACATTTGGGAGCACACTGCCAAAATCAAAAAACCTTGTGAAAAATAGGATAACTACCATACAAAAGACTAGTCCCACATTCATCTTCATATTGTCTTTCACGTTATCTTCCCTGAGACAGCTACTGATCCAACTCTTATGCTAACACATTAGGCTAAAATAAGAAGCTATAAGCTTTGACATCACCAAAATCTCTGATGTAGAGAAGATGCAGGTCAGACAATTATGCTTAAACATCACTTGTACACAATTTCTACACTTTAAAACAGCAGTGCTACACTTGCAAATTTAGCTCTCTATCTGCTAGGTCCACAAAATTTCCAACATTCCTTGATACACTCTAATTTAATTTTACTCCCAAGACCAATTTTTGCAGCAATGGCCAGCAATCATACTCTGAACATACTAGAAAATTTGAGCATATTCCAACAGCTGGTTCTTGCACACCATATCATGTTTGCAATTGTTACCTTGCATAATCATGTATCTATCATGCATGTGAACTTACCTGACAGTGCTTATAGTTGCCTGTTAAACAAAGGCTCAATTAATCTTATTTATTGTACTTTCCCACTGCTTCCTTCAACTCAGAGTAGAAGTTTCAACAAAATAACAATGTCTTGAACAAAAGCAAGCATCAATAGAATATTTTTAGGCATAAGTAAGAAAATGTTAACATTCTTGATACTTCAAGAATGTATCTTCTAAAAGAAATATAACAAACCAAGATTTCAAATTATGTGCAATTCCGGTGAAAAATGGAAAATATACCTATCCTCGCCAGTACAAAATTGCCTGAAATGTGCAATCCAAAAGAAACCATTGTCAGATCAGCTCATATAGAATAATATAATTATAGAAAATAGCATGGTCTTATTTTTACATTTGCTATGGCCCACAAATAATTATTAACAACCTATATAAGTTCATTCCAAATGACAAACATGTAGAGAAAGAGCACTGTCTAGGTTAATATATAGTATAAAAGAAATAGATTTCAGCATAGATAGGTTAAGATAGAAGCAAATATTATATATCTTCAACTTATTTCACACTATATACATCATCACCCAGAAGCTCAATGCTCATCCCACTAAGGTAGGATCCTGAAAGGGTCAGTGGATGAGCAAAAGCCTAATCTAATTTGATTGGCTGAGCCCAGGAATAACATGTATCTTACATCCATAAGAAAAATAAATAAATAAAGGAGTCATTTGGGTTTGGGCATTATTAAAGTACCCAACAGACAAAATTTATTTCCAACACTCTAATTTCATCCCCCATTAATATCAAATTTCAACAGCTAAAAGTCCTTTAAAAATTTCCTGGTTTCACAAATGTTTAATTTAAGATCCACTAAGGAAAATAAGCATGAAGAATGGCCAACAGAACAAAGAAACTCACAGAAAATGTTTATCATTGCAAATATAGCCATGAACAAAATTAAAATATTGCATCTTTTCTTAAGAAACTTGTTACAATACAAAGTATCTTTATTTTCATTTATGAGTTCAGATTTCTATCCTGGTAAACAAATTTGAGATCCTATGCACAAATATAATCCAACTTCATGTGAACAATAACACAGAATTTTCAATTTAAAGTCTGTATCATCATTGTTGAATCTTGTAACACTGAGGCATTAACTTAGTGGAAAGGGCCATGGCATGGAAACCCCAAGTCACGGGTTTGATTCCAGTAGGAAACATAGTGTTTTGGATTTAAAAGCAAAAACATTCCATAAAAGGAATTCTGAGAATTCTGAAACTGCTTTGTGCACAGTTTAAAACAGATCTCTCTAAATTAAATACAGAAGCTAGGATATGGTTCGATACCAAGCTGTCATTTGGTAGGAAAATAAGTCATTTGTTAGTTTTCTACATCTCTACGCAATTTAGTGGGTAGGTATTCCTTAACACAGGAATTACATTTTTGAAATCTGACCACTGTGGCCAATAAACCACAAAATAACTATTGATACAACCTGGCTGCATATGTATGTATCCTTCGTCTAAGATCCCAAAGAATTCTGGAATGTAGTCCAGATCTACATTGTATTATTAAACAAATTTATCTTTCTATCTGTTAAAAGAAAACAATTGAAAGTACTGAAAATATGGTAATTGGAAACTATGATTAAGATATGAAGAGTAACGATCCGAGATACAGGGATCTGGNCTGAAAATATGGTAATTGGAAACTATGATTAAGATATGAAGAGTAACGATCAGAGATACAGGGATCTGACAATATGTTTCAATCGGATGCTACTAAAACCGAATACATGGACCAATGGGCATTGATAACTGCTTGACAGAATCCAAGTGGAACAGCTCCACATTACTAACTGCTTTGTATAATTGCAGTACCAAAATTCACGTACAGTAATGAACGCAAACTTCGTGATGGAACTTAGATACAATGTTATAACATACATCTAGCGTGGCGTAAAAGGCCGTTGTGCATAAAACATTAGAAGCTCATTGGCAAGACAGTACCGTACTGCTAATTTTCAATTTCAGTGAACTTCATATATCTAAATTCATCCAGCCATTTCTACTGGGTACACGGTACCCATATTCTGAAATGAAGGCAAAACTATTCATATCACCGGTGAAATGTTTGTGAAATCAATATATCTAATGTTTGTTAATAATTTCTCATTTGACTGTAAAGAAAGATCTAACATGTATTTTTTTGGCAACACCTTGAAAGCATTCCTCAACTGTTCTTCTCACCCTCATGTCCAACTAATTACAGGAAGCCCATCTAAGCATGATAGAACATAAAGCAGAAAGTATCTAAGAAATCTATGCATGCATGCCTTTTTTTAAGTCACGAAAACGCCTTGTAAAGTCATTGGCCTGAATCTCAATGAATCGCAATGGCTACCCGAAATTCTCGGCGGTTTTGGGAGGAGCAATGTCTGCAAACAGTTCCATCTTGATGCGGCCTGCGGGAATGGTGCCGATGGTGACGTCGAAGAAAACGATAGCGTTCTTCGGGTTCGGAGCTTTCAAATGCCATTCTGCACTCCTGCTGCTGCTGCTGCCACTGCACCTCCTGCAGTCGCCATTAGCGCAAGTGAAAACCGATACAAGCTCAAGCTCGGAAGATTTCACTCAAGAATACGCCGCTTTCCCGCTTTCTTATGAGAGTGATAATTCTGTGCTTTCCTGATTTAATCAATTCAATTTAACTTCTGCAGTGAAAACCTGCAATACCTACCCTGGACAACCCTGCGACCTTACGGCGAAACTCCAATGTTATTTGGAGGTGCCTTACAAATGAAATTTTACACGTACAAGAAATTACTCATTCACATGATCACGGCACATGATTCACTTAACCATAGGTGAAGTTTTCACTCACTTTCTTAGGACAACAGCAAACTGAACCATGTTAAGCTTATTTTCACTTTATCAAGCTTAGTGTTGGCTATAACAAGGAGGGTGGTTTAAAAGGGGTGGGTGGCATACGCCTTAAAAATTGATAATAATTAAGAAAAATATTTAGATTACTTCAAATCATGAATATAGATTTACAACTTTGAAGCTGTCTACTCAAGATATCAATATAGATTTACCTCTTCGATTTATTGCATTTATTGAACTAATTTGAGAATTTCTTTTCAATGAATTTTTTATTAAAATTTTATAACTTAGTGCTGCTTAATGGAATTGAACTTGTTACCTAGTAAAGCTTAGATAGAACTTTATAAATTCGCGCTTCCTACTAAAATTGAACGAAAAAAATTAAAGTTTCTAAA
>MNCI01004978.1:271414-294439 GCA_015680685.1 Gnetum montanum | reverse complement strand
ATCAAACCCATTGGAGACAAAGAGGCATTGAAAATGTTGTTCAAGAAAATCATTTATGACATGAGGATCAGAGGTAAGTTGTTCTATAGTAGGGAGAGTACCTCTACCCTTTAAAAATTTGAAGAACTCTTTACAGGGTTCTCCCTCAATTTTTAACCAGTTGAGACGACTCTTGATGAGAGCACTTCTAGCAGAGTACATATCCCATTTTTGTTTAATTGAGCGAACATAAGTTAGCCGTTGTTGAAGAGCAACATTAAAAGGGTCATGTTGAAGTGCAGAGTTAAGTTGTTGCAATTCAGAACTAACATTCGCCTCAATAGACCTACGTTTCTTAGCATATTGCTTGCCCAACCAACGAGCAAAGTTGTGAATACGAGAAGTGGCACGCAACAACTAGTCAATCCAACCTAAATTGCCAGATGGCCTTCTCTCTGCATTCCAAAGAGATGTCAAAAGACCTTTACTAGAAGGAGTAAGAAATAAAGAGGCATTCGTGCGAAAAAGTTGGCGGCGTTGAGCTAAAGATTTAGAACCAAAGGTCAAAGTGAGAGAAATTGGAAAGTGGTCTGAGAGGGTAGCATCAAGGTGGACCTTAACATGACCATCACAAAACCAAGAGGAATAACTAGAGAAATAAAATCGGTCAAGTCGCTCACAAATGCGAGCAGCACCAATCCTAAGGTTGGACCAAGTAAACCAACCTTCATGATTCACGTTAGAGCTGGCAGCATCAGAGAGACAAAAGTGCTCCTTAACATCACTCCAACTAGAAAGCTCGAGGCTGGTAAGTTAAGAAGAGGTGCCACCAACTTTATCATGAGGATGTTCGATCATATTAAAATCACCTCCAAAGAGCCAGGGAATGTTAGGCAGACTGTGAAGGAGGGACTGCCAAACACTGGCCCTAGAGGAAGGAGTAGTGGGAGCATAAATATTACAAATGCCAAAAGAACCAGAAGCGCCTTGAAGAGTAGCCCAAACAAAAGAGGTGTGACTACCATGAGAGAGAATTTTGTTAGACCAGGATTTATTGATAATAAGGGTTGCACCACCTTGACCAGTAATATGATTTGTGGAAAAGACAATAGAGTCAGGTAGGATGCTATTGCCTGCAATAATTGCATCCAGAGTAGAAAATTTAACCTCTTGTAGGAGAAGGAAGTCAGGAAGCAAAGGTCGAGAGCGAATAAAAGCACCGACCACCCGTGTTCGGAGGTGATTGGAGAGCCCCCGAACATTCCAAGAATAGACTAACATCCAGAGAAGGGGGAGGAGGCCCCCGCCCTAGTTACAGAGTTAACAATGTCTAAAGAAATCATTTCCTGGTTGTGATCAATGGCAGTAAAGGGATTGTGGGTGAGTAAGAGAGTTTGAGGGGATTGGTTGGACTGAAGTGTAACGTCGTTGGTAAAAGGCATACCCCGACGTTTCCTACTGGGGGGAATTGTTTGAAATCCGTCATCATCAATAGGAAGGTTGTTAGAAGCCGTAAAAACATATGGGTGTTTCCCCTTAGCTAATGAAGAAGCATGAGGAGGTGGCTTTTTGGTAACCTTACTTTGAGACCTAGATGTGGGAGGAGCCTTGTTACTAGTAGAGGAAACCTTAGGATCAGTAGGGGAGGATTGTTGTGATCGTGCTTGCGTTGCCTTCTTTCGTAACATAAAGGGGCATGAGACAAACATATGACCCTCTTGGTGGCAGTAGTGACAAGAGTTGGGAAGGTTGTAATAGACTACCTTTTACATATAGTTAATACCACCTGCACGCAAAATAAGTTCTCGTTTAAGAGAGTCTAAGTCCACTTCAATCATATATCGAGTCCTGCGAAGGCCACTAGGTGTACCTAAGGATTCAGTGTGTTTGATTAATCCAAGGCGAGACACAATATCCCTTTCAACTCGTTCGAAAATCAATGGGAGATTCGGTAACTCTACAAAACAAGGGACTTTCCGAAATTCAGGAGAAGTTGGGTTGAGAGAAGGAGTCCACTTGTGAATAATCAATAAAGCATGACGATGGTGAAAGACACTAATGCTAAGAGCTTCAGAGACCATCTCTGAGTTAATAAACTCAACAAGTAGAAAAGAATTAGATAAATATCGAACATGTAAAGCTATCAAACCACGATCTTTCCAAACAGAGTTAACATGATGCAAAAATCTAGAAGAGCGAGGCAGGTAGCCTAAAATTTGCACAAAGACATACCTGCTAGAAATGTCGTGGGTGATAGATTCAAACAAATCATCAGGAAGCTCGTAGAATGGCTCAGAAGAAGTGGATCCACCATATGGCACCATGGCAACTGATTCGATCAGCCCGAGATCTGCAAGGGAGCCCTAATCCGATCCGAATCGTTTGCAGAAGCCCTGATCCGATCCGATCCGTTTGCAAATCCGAGTGATTATCCACAATTTCTATGGCGCTGCTCGCTGAAAATCACTGTTGCTGTTTTGGCCGAAGTTGAAGCTGCCGGACTGAGGGCTGCTGATGTTGCAGGCGGGCACGCGTTGCCCTGCACGCCAGAAAACACGTGTTGCTGGTTTGCAGGGGCGCGGGCGCAATTCTGCACGCAGCCAGCAATAGCGGCAGATGTCCCAAAACCGACACAAAACAAAACGACGGGAACCAGCAATTTGGCGCAAACTTGCTGTACGGTCGAGCCAAAAACAGTGTAATTTTAGTGAGACTTGAAATACGCTTCTGTATTCATTTTTTTGATCCATAATCGTTGCCAGTAATTAGTGTTGCATGGATTCTACCCGAGTGATGAATCGATGCAAATTACCAGAATTTCTGAAACGACGCGCAGGCTGTAGGTAACCGTTAGATGGAAAACCCGTGAAACATCTTTTGGACCTGGGTGGCTGGTGTGACTTTTGGAGATCATCAGATATCTTCAAATCATGAATATAGATTTACCTCTTGGATCTATTGAACTAATTTGAGAATTTCTTTTCAACGAATTTTTTATTAAAATTTTATAACTTAGGGCTGCTCAATGGAATTGAACTTGCTACCTAGTAAAGCTTAGATAGAACTTTATAAATTCGTGCTTCCTACTAAAATTGAACGAAAAAATTGAAGTTTCTAAATCAAGAGTCTTACCACTAGATTAAAAGCTCATTATGATCCTTTTTTGACACATCAAACCCTTCTCCAATGATCTTAGTTTAACATTGCAACCTATGTGGTAGTGTTAGTTAAAGCATCCTAGAAAAAACAAGGTGTTAGGCCCATAAAATAGTATTGATGATGAAAATGAAACTGATATTTTATTACATCTGTATAGACCCAAATGATATATTAGGCACATTGAGATTATGACAAAAAAATTGCTTAGTTATCTTTTAGTGGCAAGGGTTTTAGCGATGAGGGTTTTAACATTGAATTGAAACAGCAAGGGATCTAGCATTGATGTTACGTGCAATGTTGCATGATTCAGTAGATGATGCTTCAAGTGAAACCACCACTTCTTTGCTATTCAACGAATTGCTTGATGATTTATATGAATCTATTACTCAAGAAATTTGTGGAAGGAATGTTCTCATGCAAATTCTAGGTTATTTACCTCATTCCTCAAGTTTTTTGAATCATTTAAATTTGGTTTGAAAAGATCGAGGTTTGGATACTGTCCATGCTCGTTATTTTTCAAACTCATTTTTGTTGATAGAATTTGTTAATTCGACAATGGTTTCTAAGGCCCTTAATATCAATGTTTTCGATCATCGTCATGCTTTAGTGATCATCTGAAAGTTGACTCTTTCTTTTAATCTAGCATCTCTTGAATTTTGAAAGGTTCATTGTTTTGTTAAATTGCTAAATCTTCCATTCATTTTTGAAAAAGTTAAAAGGGATATTGTCTCTCATATTAGACTAATCAAGCATTCTAAAACCCTTGTTGCAACTAGTGGCTTTTGCAAAATTTAATATATGATTAAAGTGGATGTTAATTAGCTTAAGCGAGAAATTCCTTTGCGTGGTGTTAGAATTGATTATGCACAAAACGTTGTTTATTACAATATTCCAAAGTCATGTCACTATTGTCATCGAGAGGATCACATGTTTGATTCATGTCCTTTTATGTTGCGAAAAAAGGCAAAGCAAGCACAACAACAAGTAATTATTGTAAATGCTACCAAGGTTTCTTTTGCAAATGTTATAGATCATGCTATGGTTTTTTCTAAAGATGCTGCTAATCCTATGAGGATTTCTTCTACTAACATTTCAACAACTAGCCTTCCCCTTTCTTTAATTGTTTTTTAATAGAATATATTTTCAAGGAAGGTTCTGATGAAATCAATTTCAAAAAATTCTTCAACGACACAGGAAAAACATATATATATTCCTCAAGTTTCATAGAATCCTATTGTTGATTCAAATGGTTTTCAAATTTTTCTTCATAAAAAACATTGAAGAAGTTGATCTATTAGTGATTACAAGTTAATAAGTTGCATTTTTTATTTGCTACAATATCAAGTATCTAATATTGAAGCTACGATATTGAATCCTCGATATCGGGGCACAAGCTAGGATGTCAGATATCCGATGTCGCGGACATGTGTAGGCCTATAAATACTACACTTAGGTGCACGATCTAGCAATAGTTTCATTCCAACCTTAGTGAAATTATGTCAGTTTGTTTTCTTAATTTTAGCACTTAGCACTTAGCAATGTATGCCTGCAATGTGATGTTAAGTGATTAAGTGGAGTCTTTATTCAAGTGGGATGTACTTTGACATGTTTTATGATTAGAAATAAAGATCGATATCACTTTGCATCATTGGCACATCACTTAGATTTCTTTATTGTTAACTTAGACTAATGTTTGCTATTTTGACTTAGTATAACGTTTACTGTTTCCCTAGTTACTGATTTACTTTTCCATAAACTTTACTTTTATTGTTGTTAAGTAGAATGGATACACTTGATTTTGAGCATAAAGTGTGATCGTTTGGTAACCCAGTAGTATTATTGCTTGGTTCACCTAGTAGCGAGGTACTTGGTAATCCCAATAATGATTACACAAGTCCAATATGTGTGTAGAGAGTCAGGAACGGATGTCCATCACCTAAGCTAGATTAGATTCATTTGTTGTTTACTTAGACTTAGAAACCACTTTCCGTTATCTTATGTTTACTAGGAGTAAAATGGCCAATACAACATCAATTATCATACACCTTACCGTGAGTTAAACCATATGCATTGATTTTACTAACTCACATGGGAAGACAACGATCATGAACTTAAACTAATTACTAGCATAATCACATTGCCTTGTCTACAAATTTCAACCAAGCTACGCATGAACAATCGTATCTCATATGGTTGGGTGTTGGACTACTCCACTGCTCATCATTGGCACCATTGTTGGGGACAAGTCAATGTATGCTTAGTAATTGATTTTCCAAAGTTTGTTGTATCAGAAACCCAAAGTTAAAATCTTAATTTTTAATAACCCTAAACAAGTTACACACACTTAACCAACATCTTAAGTCACAAACATGGCCTCAAACAAAGATACATCATCACATGCCAAGGAAATAAGAAGAAGCAATGATAAAATCATTGATGATGAAGAATGAGGGATGCCAATGTAAACAAGAATCACTTATGCTCAAATTGATCCTTACCATCCTAACTTCACTTTCATCTTTCATCAAGATAATCAAATGAGGTGGAGGGACATTCAAGGCAACATAGTCCTACCTTTCAAACATGTAGCACTTAACATGCTCCAAACTACCTTAAGGGGAATGCATTTGGACCAGATCTAGGAAGGGTACCATGTGACTCAGCACATGACAAGACCCTATGAACCCACAAAGGAGTAGATGAGGATAGATGCTACCATGAAGTTCAAACATGTACATAGCAAAGGAAAGTAGGTAAACACTTTTATTGTCTTGGAAGAACTTGATGTTGATGCATTTATTTTAGAGCAACTCCACTAAAACCATGAGGAGCCTTCAAAAACACCTATCATCAGACTTGAGGAACCTATCAAAGCCCAACTTCATTCCACTTTAACAGAGACATCTAAGGGAAAGGCTACTGACTCAAGGTATAAGTGGGACTTAAGGGCAAGGGTTCTTGCCAAATCTTACAAAGAAGCATACAAGAGTCATGAAAGGAGAAAAAGTCAGCATCATTCTTATGATACCTCATCTACCTCATCATGATCATTGGTGGACTTTGACAAAAGATTACATAAGTACTAGGACTATGATAGGGAAGAAAGGAGGACTCATGACCATCATGACCAATATTCAAGACGCTCTGATATAGAAGATGAAGAATATGAATAAGGAGACAAAGTGATAGAAGAGAGGATCAAGAAAGATATGAGCATAGAAGGGGTCACTGCTACAATAGAGCATACGAACCCACCATAATGATGAACTCCTCATGGCAACCTGAAGCATGATAAACATTCAACAAGCTGTCCACATATTGACTAGGCACGTGAGGGATAACCGAGTCAAACAGCTAGACATGAACAACATGCCAAGATTTGAAGGTGGCTATAATGCTGATCTACAACATCACCTTCAACCTTTCCACAATGCCTACGTCCTCAAAAATATCGAAAGTGATTGGCAAAAATTGAAGCTATTCCCCATAACACTTGTGAAGGAGGTGGAGAGCTGGTATAGGTCACTGTAATGAATCAATTAGACGTTGGAGTACCATGCTTAAACTTTTCAATTATAGATATCAAACTTATTCACGAGTGTCTAACTTATGGAAACAAATCCAAGGTTTGATGCAAGGGACTCATGAGACCCTTGATGTGACAATGGGGAGATACTATTCACTATTGCATAGATGTCAAGGCCATAAGTTTTCACTAAGGAAATAGCTTAGGCACATTGTAAATGGAATGTGGAGCAAAACTAGAGAGACTCTTGGGGTTTATGCCCAAGTCATGTTACCAAAAATGATAGCCCATCACATTCAAAGACTAATTGACCAGGTAGCAAAGGAGGAAGGTGAGCTAAAAAAAAAGAGAATTAGCTAAAGAGTATAATAGAGATCCATTAATTCGAAAGAGAAATGCATGAGTTTGTGATACACAAGAGGAGGAGACCTTAGATTAGGCCATCCAAAAAAAGACTCTACTAATCCAGAAGTTTGTAAGTGACATCACAACCAAAGTAAAGCGAGGTGGAGTTGATGAAAAATTTGTAATTGCATTAAAGATAGTGGAGGAAAGAATCGAGCAAGCCTTTGGAAAAGCCAAAGAAAAGAGGAAGAAGAAAGAATTTGGATGAAAAGGCAAAGTTACTTTAGTGGCTGAGTGGATAGACATCAACTTCATAGATGAGAAAGGTTGCACTGTGTGTCAGTATGAACATCACAAGGGATGTTGTCCAATCATGGCACATTTACAAGAGACAAGGGCACATGCACTCAATCCCAAATTTGGTAAAAGACAAATGCCCAAGCAGTTAGCTTATCCTTAAGGTAACTACTAGAAAAGCCTTCAACCAATGTATTATCTTAGTGAAGCTTTGCCCCAGCCACAAGAGCACTATTATCAATAGTGGCAATAGCCTCAATCGTGGGCTATGCCACTGCCACACCAGCAATATCCATAAAGACAACCATATCCATATGGATATTTTTTCGAATGTTCAGTATCACATGGTAATGTAGTTGTTTAGACCTCATAATACTATCCAGTAGAATACCACAGATCAATTGCACCAAGGATTGATTAGAATTCATATGTGCATCGACCAACAGCTGGTCATTCTAATTAGCACCTAAATCCTCTACCACTAGTGCCACCTCTTGTTATGCAAGGGGAATTTTTGTCACAACCATAACAAAAGAATGCTATGAGGGTAGTTAATATGCATGAGGAGATGGTCACCTACGAGTCTCAACCCAAGAAATAGACATTCTTCAGAATGAGTTTAGAAAAGACTCAGTGGATGGAAAAAATGTCTAATTCCACCCCATCTACATCAAGTCCTTCTCAACATAGTAAGCTTCCAACTTCATCATGTTCAAATGTCACCAATGTCATGCTCACTCAAATAGTAACTCATTGGATTAAGGCAAGGGATCTTCCATAGAAGAGAAGTGATCCAATAAGTCTCTTAGTTTATCTCCAAATAGTAGAACAAAAATCATGCACAACTCTACTAGATTCTAGGTCTAGAATGAACCTAATATCTCAAGACATGAATTAGGTGTGGGACCTACCACCACTAAAGAAAAGTAACATTTTCTTAGAGCTTATGGACTAGTTAATCACAGTTCCACTTAGATAGGTGGATGATGTGACTTCTACCATTAGTGGTTGGTCTTACCCTACTAATTTTCTAATCATTCATGTAAGGAAAAACAAGGGAGAATTTCCAATTATCATGGGAAGAGCTTGGCTTAGCACTATGGATTCTAAGCTTGGAATTCAGGATTTGTCCTTGGAAATTTTGAAGGAAGATGAGGCTAGAATCATACAAAGATGAAGAGTGTCATGTATCGTATATAATGATAATGGGTGCAATTGTGTGCAAAGCATTTGGGCTATCAAACAAGAAGAGACTAAGGCATGAAATAGATGTGTCAAAACAAGATGTGTGCAAAATTATTTGTATGTAGCAGCCACCCAACAAGAGGGCACCCAATGGTTGATTACAAGTGAAGAAACTCAATCTGATAAGTACATGGAACCTAAAGAGAAAATCATCAGTACTTATGTAGCAGAAACAGATAAATTAACATAGCTAAGAAAAGGACACTTCTATCCTTGAAATAATCAAGAAGAAGAAATAGACTAGTGACACTTGGAGATCCAAGACACAATGGAACCATAACTGCTAGAATTGAAAGCCCTATCAGTAACATTAGAATATGCATTTCTGAATAATAAGAAGTCAGTGATTATCAATGCTAACCTAGACAAAGAGCAAAAGGAGAAACTACTGTAAGTGCTCAATAGATGGCCAATAACATTTGCATGGTCTTATGATGAGATCACGAGAATTGATCCATGAATTTGTCAATACCAGATCTATACTAATCCTGTAGTTGGGCCAAAATGCCAACCTCAACGAAGGCTCAATCCTAAACTTAAGGAGGTAGTCAAGCAAGAACTGGAAAAGTTGCTAAAGGTAGGATTGATCTATTCCATTGCAGATAGTGAATGGGTTAGTCCTTTAGTGATAGTTCTAAAGAAGGAAGGCAAATGATGCATCTGCATTAACTTTCAGATGTTGAACTTAGCCACATTTAAGGATCACTTCCTACTACCATTTGTTGGTTAGGTCTTGGACACAATTTCAGGACATAAGTATTATAGTTTTCTAGATGGGTACAGTGGATACAATCATATCTGCATTGCACCTGAAGACTAAGAAAAAACCACGTTCACCAATCCACGGGGAACGTTTGCCTACAGATATATGCCTTTTGGTCTTTGTAATGCACTAGCAACCTTCCAGAGACTGGTTTTAAATATCTTCCAGAAGTAGATAGGCAAAGGTGTTGAAGTCTATATCAATGATTTTTCCACATACGGGCTAGATTTCAAATAAGCATTGGATTGGTTACAGCAATTACTTAAAAGATGTGTTGAAACTAATCTGAAGTTCAACTAGCAAAAGAGCCATCTCATGGTCCAAGAAGGCATAGTGCTGGGACATAAAATCTCCTGGAAAGATATAGAGGTAAACCTTGAATAGATCATAGTCATCTAAAACATCATTCAATGGCCACAAACAGCGAGAGATGTAAGATCCTTTTTAGGCCATACGGGATACTATAGGAGATTTATTGAAAACTTTTCAAAGATAGCCAAATTCCTTATAGAACTCACGAAGAAGGATGCACCCTTTGAGTGGACTGAGTCATGTGAAAAGGCATTCAAAGTTGTGAAACAAGAATTAGTAGAGACACCAATCCTCCAAGCTTTGGATTAGTCAAGACCTTTTCAAATCATGACTAATGCTTTTACTTATGCACTAGGTGTAGTATTAACACAACTTGATGATTAGAAAAGACCATACTATATACACTATGCTAGCAAGAGCATCATCGGAGCCCAATTAAATTACACCATAGCTAAAAAGGAGCTAATGGTTATGATGTATGCATTTAAAAAATTCATACATTATGTGCTCGGTTACCAAATTTATGTCCACACCAATCATAGTGCCATCTAATTTTTAATGAGTAAGCCAGTGGTTAGTCCTAGAGTGATAAGATGACTTGTGATTCTTTAAGAGTTTGACATCACAATGATAAATAAGAAAGGAACCAAAAACATAGTAGCTGATCATTTATCTAGGTTGAAATGGGATGTAGACAACCAAGTGGAATTGTAATCAAACCAATTTCCTCACGAGGATTTGTTTACTAGAACAGTAAAGGCTATAGATTCAATAGGAAAGCCATGGACCGCAGAGTACCTTACTTATCTCACAACACAAGAGCTTTTTGTTGAATGGAGTAGAAAACAACGTGAACAATTCCTTCATAGAAGAAAATGGTACATGGAAATCAATGAAAACCTATACAAGATCTGGACAAATGGGCTCGTTAGATGGTGTGTGCCAGATTGTGACAAGTAGAGAGTTTTATAGGTTCCCCATGAAGGTCCATGTGGTGGCCACTATGCAAGGCATAGAATGACACTCAAACTATTAATGGTAGGCTACTTTTGGCCTACTTTATTCACACTTTTGCACAATCCTATGAATGCTGCCAAAGGGATGGAGGGATTACTGCCAATATGAAGGGCGACAACACTGGATACAACCAATGGAGGATTTTAATATATAGAGAATTGAATTTATGGGGTCCATTTAACTGATGTTAAATGGAAAAGTGTATATTATTGTGACTGCAGATTACTACACAAAGTGAGTAGAGGCAGCAACAGTAAAAGATTGTATGGCAAAAATAGCTGCCAAATTTTTCCAACATGTGGCGAACAGATTTGGAGTACTAAGAATGCTTATCTTAGATAATGGGACTCACTTTACGCTACCTTTAATAAACTCATGCAGCAACTTGGGGTTAACCATAAACTAACAACACCATATCATCCCCAAGAAAATGGTTAAGCTAAAGTTACAAACTATGAAATTACTAGAATACTCACTAAGATAGTTAGTAGGTTTCGATGGGATTGGAGTATGAAATTAAATGATTCTCTATGGGCCTATATGATATCTTGGAAACTACTTATAGGGTACAGATCATATGAGTTAGTCTATGACAAGTTGCCAATGCTCCCAATCTAGGTAGAGCTTGACACTTTAGCTATTGCCAGTGAACTTGAACTTAATCTGAGTTTAGCCCAAAAGGAACATCTAATCAACTTGAATCGTTTAGATGAGAATCAAATAGTAGCACTTATGGGTAGTGAAGTCTATAAGTATTACTCCAAACTTAGGCAGGATTCACGGATAAGGCATGTAACCATACAACCGGGTGACAAGGTTCTTTATTATAATCCTAGTCATTTACCCCAAAAAGCTAAATTTTAAATACTTTGGAAGGAACCATACATTGTGCATGCCACTTATCCATATAGTGCCTTAAATATCCACCACCCAACTAGTACACATAAGCTTATCCTTGTTAATATCCAACCAGTTAAATCATATTATGAATATTCAAAAGAGTTTATGCAACCTAATGACACGTCTTCTACTTATTCTATCTTCCATCTACTTGATCTTCATGATAGTCATGGGGGTGTCAATCTTGAACCGTAGGTACCTTATGGAATTGTTCATTTTCTTTTCTATTTTTCACATTCTTTAATTTTTTCTCATTCTTTGATACTTTTCATTTCTTCAATTTTTGACATTCTTTGATATATCTTTCAATTCTTTGACATTTTCCATTCTTTTAACATGTTTCATTCTTTATAATTTTTCATAATTCTTACTAACTTTTTCATTTCTTTCATGCTTCATTTTTAAACCTTTTGTAAATAATTTTGATTACTAATAAGACACATTGAATAAAGGCAAGATGTAGCCCAATAAGGTGATGATTTCTCTATGTTATCAAGTCATAAGGGATTGATCATTTGAATAGTAAGCCCACATCATCCATCCATCCATTCCATTAATAAGAGGTTCTTACCATGGCCATAATGATGTTCTTTTCCATCATGCAACTAAGAATAAACTTATGATCATTATGCCTAGATCAAAAAGTGAAGAACCAAGTGGGAATGAAAAGGGTGTGACATCAAGGGGATTTGTGGATTCTTTTGGATTACTATTGTGAAGTTCTATCATGTTGCTGAGGTCGTATTATATCCTTGTAGATCTAATGAAAAATTGGAGTAATAGTAAAATAAGTACTGCCTTAAAAGGTTGACACAAATAAAAATAAAAAGAGCACATAATAAATTTTTAGGGGTCCCATTGAAAAGACATGTTACCCATGCCTGAAGGTAGGCACCTTCTTAGAAATATAAAAATAAATAAAGTGCCATGAATAAAACCCCTTCCTTGGACAATACACCAAGTAACAATACTCCTTCCAACATTGATAGTCTTACAGTTGTAATCCCAAGAGATGAAGCGATGTGATGTCATTAGAATGTGGTCTAGAATTGGTTTGAATCTTGGACAAAAAAGCTAGTAATTACTCTAACCATTAATAAAACATAATAATTTATTATGCCTATGGTAAGACACCTCACGTCCCGATTTCTGCAATCCCTTCTAAGTCTATCTCGTCTCACTATTTGAGTAGTCATACCTTGTGATTTTTGTGTAACATAGTGTTATTTTTCCAATTTGGTGGTACTAACATGTGTGTTTTTCTCAATAGGTATGCATTACATTCAACTCTTTAAGTGCCTAAGGACACTTTTATGTGTGGTTATACAAGGGCATTAAGGGTTGAAGCCTTCTTTGGGCATGATCCACTTGTATAACTATTGTATCTTATACTTGCCAAGCAATTCCACATCATTTTGAACCTTCCAGCATCAACAGATGTCAATAAACACTTCCCATATCATTTAAACTATCTATTCTCACAACATGAATTCATTACCCTTCTCCTCCATCTTATGAACTTTTGTAGCTTGAGATTCCTTCTTTATGAACTACCAATGATAAAGTTTTGCAAAAATGAGCATATATCCATAATCCAAACCCTTTGAAAAACCTTAAAACCTTCCAAACATCCAAAAACATCAATTTTTATCATCAAACTCTTATGAAAATGAAATTTCTTTAACTCTAATATTGGATTCCTGATATTGGGTCCCCATCGATATCGGGTTCCTGATGTTGGGTCCCCAATATCGAATCATACAAAACCTATATATATGTGGGGACTTAGCTAATTTTCTCATCATTTTTCATTTGCACACATGGGAGATTTTTCAAATTTTCTTCTCTAATCTAATCTCTAACCTCCTAGCTTTTCCAAGCCATAACTTCCCCGTTATTTCTCCAATGTCTGTGCCTTTTGAACTTATTTGATCACGAACTGCTCATCTTGGTCATGGGGGGAGGGTGCTAGCAAGGAAAGTCTACACCAATTTTTCAAAAAATTCTAATGCTTGGAAGGTATTTTAAGGATAAGAATGAAGTGAAACTTGTTAATAAGAACTAATCATGATAAAGGCAAAACACTTAATTAATATTCTTAAGGAATCATAACCAGTCATAATGAGCCATACATACAAACAAAATAGATAATTGTGAGGAGTCATAAAGAGATTAGCACTTATGTGGTAAATTTTTGAAAATTTATCTAACTCTACAATCATAAACTAAGAACTTAATGTAACTAAGGGTATGAGTAATGTATGAAATTGTTAAGAATAAATGCAAATACCTTAGTAATTTTTAATCCTTAATGATTTTAGATGACCCCAAAGAGAGGAGCATAAGGAGGACCCTCACAAGGTGTAAGTAAGAGACTGAGAGGCCAAGGTAGAGGCTGAACAGGAGGACAAGAACCTAAACACAAGGAGTAGGAAGCCCAATCATTTAGCATTCATCAAGAAACTCTTGCTATGGGATAGTAGGCCCAAGGAGAGGCAAAGGAACGACAAGTGCCAAGAAAATGCCTCACATTGTCACAGGATTGCCTCCAAGCCATCTAAGAGAGGTCCATCTTGACCACAATTATTGTAAAAATGAACTTTGGCCCATTTGTGGAGTTCACCTTTAAAGCGGTTAAGAAATAACTCAAGGCATTGCCACTATGGCCGATCCTTTCTAATAGTGGTAAATAGTACCTTGGAAAAACCTACCAGTTTTGGCATAACCAAGAAGACGGTACCATAGTTAACATTAGAGGAGTCTCAATTTCATTGTTGATCAAGGTAATTATAGGAGCTCTAAATATATCCAATTAAGGGACAAAGTTAGCACATCTATCCACCCAATCAAATCTTGAAACCAAAAAACTATGGTTGAAACGGGTGTATGGCAAAGAAGATAAGGGCTATAATGAGCTAACTCTAGAAGAAAGAATCTACTTCAAAATTGGCACTTATCACTTGTTCCCAACAAAAGAACTTAACTAACTATCCACTTATGCAGCTAGAGGAAGTACAATCATGATGGGAAAATACATTGTCAACCTCACACAACTCTACTTTATGGAAATACAGAGGTGGTTCAAATAAAAAAAAGTACCGAAGCCGATATTTCCATTCCCTTGCCTTATCAAAAAGCTATGCAAGCAAGCTGGAATCCTATGATACACCAATGACGTTCCAAGAAGAGCCAAAAATGCTTCATACACTAAATTACTCAAACTAGCACCACCCAAAAAAGATTAGGGTGAAGAACAAGGACAATAACAAGAGCAACAACAACAACAAGTTCCACCATTGTCGCTGTAAGATTATAGACTGTCAATGAGTCATATGTAATAGATTGCAGAAATCATCAATTTGGAAACAAGGGAGGAGGCCACTCTTTATAGAGTTATTGACAGTGCCATCCAACCCATATTTTTAATAGATTTAGCAAGTGGATAGATCTCACCATAGTCAGGAGGAAAGGTGTAATGGTTACAACAAATCTCTAGGAATACTACATTATTCCAAGTGGTGCTTGAAACTAGAGAGGGAGCCACAGTAAATGTAATGCAATACCAAGATGCAGTTGGAGCAATAGAGATGATCACTGATCACATTAAAGAATCTTTTAATGTACCTATTGTGCCACCGATAAATCTAACTAGAGCCAGAGATTTTCAAATATTAGCTAAAACCTCGATGACTCTTGCTAACCATGAGGATGTGCTTGATAGACTAATGTAAACTAGGCAAGTCATGACAACACTTTTTGACATCCCTAGTGATGTCATTGTAGTACAGTCTAAGCTCATCACTACCAAAGAAAAATTGGTCACAACAGAGACAAGGGCAGAGCATGTAGAAAATGAAATTCTAAGATTACAAGAAGAGCTTTTAGCCTTGAGAGTTGAGCATAGAGATCCTACACAACTTATTGCACCTGATTAGATATAATAGTTTAGAATAGAGTAGATAAATTACCTGATTGAGGATAATAAAAAATGTCAAAAAAGAAGGAAAAAGTGGTATGGAATGCCTTTGTAGCTGAAGCACAAACATATGCACATGTGAAGACACTTATCATGATCTAAGAGGAAAATAAAAAACTTGCTGTTGATAACATGAGGTTGATCATTATGGAAAAGTAGAAAAATATTTTGGAGGAGAGCATTCATCAATTAAGAGAACAATTGGTGAGGGTTAACCAAGACATGAGCCACCTTGCAAGAGAAAATCAAACCCTCTCAATGAAGGAGGCACACATCATTTGTCAAAAGTCAATTATTGAAATAAACGTGTGGCAAAATGAGGCAAAGAAAAATGAAAGGCTCAAGAAACTCTTCCATGATTAGGTGGGCATGTACAAGCAAATCAACGAGAAGGAGATCCAGATGGCCAAAGCCAGAATCAACACCATTTTAGCACAAAATCCTAATTGGCAACCCATTTTGGATAGTTATGCCCTTGTCTATCAAGCGGAAGTTAAAAACAAAGACCTACAGCTTGAAGATCTAAAAGAATACATGGGGTTAGCTAACCTCCATTATGCTAACTTAGCCATGCTAATAGTAAATAGGCCTAGGAATGAGCTAGAACAACAAGGAGAAACCACGTATGTTCTCTATGAAAAAGAGTTTGCGGATCGTATAAATGCTTTGTAGAAATGCCAAGTGGTAACCTTTGAATTGGAAGTGGTGAAGGTTGATTGGGATTTCTTTGTGGTTGTGATTGTGGTGTTGTTGTTTTAGCCATTGCTATGCTTGCTTCATGGGTTGGTCTGTCGTAATGGGAAATTTGTCTAGTTCTGCTCTCCCTTAGGGAAGTTCCTCTACGTCACCTCAAATTGACTTCCTTTTACTTGATAATATTTTTGAAGTAGTTTCCAAAGATTTCGCAACACATTTTATTTTTTTCCAAATTGTGGGATTTTTACTGAGGTCTTTAATTATTAACACTCAAATCCAAAACCTTCTTCAACCATAGGGAATTCAGGTTTCTCATGCCTGATACTACACTCGAAACTTCATTTTGGTGGATGATGAGCGGCTAGGTACCCCTACACCCAATCATAAGAATCACGGGCGTTCACACATGACTCGATCAAATTCCATAGACTGTAAGCACTTAACATACACCAGGCTCTAACTAGCGAAACCTTGGGTTAGAACAGTCATTGTCTTCCTAATCTTACTTGTGATGTTCTGTTTACAATGGTTAAGTAAGATTAAGGCTAATGATTTCTATATCTTTTTGCTTATCTTTTGGCATCTAATTAAGGTATGAAAAGTAAGGAATGAAATATTATCTAATCTATGATTATCCTAATTTATATCTCAACTATTCCTAGCATAAGTATTCGATCCCATCTTCCGAGCACATTCTGAGCATCCCCTAAACACTACTGGGCTACTAGACGTTAAGCGTCATTGGGTTACCAAGTGTTGGGTTTGCGTTCGAGATGGTCGTACTTATGGTTTCTATGAGCTATGAATGAACAGTAGCGATTAAACTAATAATACGAGAAACTTAAGTAATTATCAAAGCATATAAATATTAAGCTATTGAATGTAATAAATGACTAAGTCCAAATGCTGCAAGGAATTCTTGAAGAGTTCGTCTTTATTGCCGTCATGCCAATGGGCTCAGATACATCAACGCTCGAATAAAGAGCCGATCACTTTTCTTACACCTACTGCAAGCACTTGGAAAATATTCTATCTCCTGTAGGAACAAACTGCAAGAGCTTCGCTACAACTGACTAAAAGATGCCTAAATGAGGCGGAAGGCCCTCTTATTTATAGGCCAAAATAGGCTCTGTGTAAATGGAGGCATGTGGACGCATGGAAGGCTACGTCGACGAGGCCACATCACCGCAGCTGTGTATACGCGACCTTGTATACACGGCCTAGTCGATGCATCAACTAATGACACTTCATCATACCCCCACGACTGAGTAAAAACTTGTCCTCGAGTTACTCTACAAATTGGAAGGTACAAACTTTTATTTACAACGCACATGAATTGACACACATATGACACACACATGACTCAACACTAATTTTACCAAGTGCCCAAGTTACAGAGAAGGACAAGTTACAAAAAATGGTGGTGTTCTAAGATAAAATTGAACACCTTGTTGGTCCTGGGGTCTCTGCCATGTAGAATGATGCACAAAATTGTTGGAGAAGATCACACTATCCCTGGGGGCAGTGGTTCTGACAGACCTTCACAAGCTTCTAGCCCATGCGATGGCAGTGGCACGAATAATGGCTGCCCCGCAGCAGCTACCACCTCTGGAGGTAGCCGGAGAGCCTCCAAGAGAGCTCTTATCTTTTCTTCTTTACTTTTGGAATCATTCACTATCTAGGAAACTTCTCCAATGTGTGCTAGAGCTGGAACCTTCCAAGGGCATGGCAACGCCAGGAAGAGTTCTTTTAGGTTGACAAACTAAGCTGTGAATTTCTTTCGTCTGATGTCGAACGCTTAGATTGATGCCTACAGCCGCTAGTAGTCATTCATTCGATGGCCCAGGTTCTCTACAACTATATGTTGTCCTTCAAATCACGTGCAGAGAACCTCGAGTTTCACATTTGTTGCTTCTAGTTTTTGCTTTGTTGCTTTATGCGCCTGGAACTCTCCCTTGTATAGAGAATACGAGGCAGCCACTTGCTTTTCCAACTCTGACCGTGGTCTCTTGGCTGTGAGAATGGCCAAGTTTGCATAGTAAAGGTTGGCAAGCTCCATATATTCTATCATCTCCTCAATTTGTAGCTCCTTAAGGTGAATTTCAGCTTGATTGTAGTCATTCAACCCATCAAAAATAGGTTGCAATACATCGCCTCCTTCTCGGAGCTGTTGGAGTGCTTGGTTCATTTTGGCCTTTGCAACTTGAATATGCTTTTCATTTACTTCCTTCTGTAATCCCACTTGGTCCCTGTAAGGATTTTTGATGTTTTCAAATTTCAGGGCCTCATTGTTCCAAGTGGCGATTTCAATTACAGATTTTTGTTGCAATGCCCGAACCTCCTCCATTGATAGATTTCGATTTTCAGCAGCCAACCTTCTTACGTTAGCATTCACCTTACCTAGTTCTTCTTGCTGTTGGTGGATAAATTTTTTCATGTGTTCATTTTCTGCACCCACATTGTGCAGGTGATGAACCTCTACCATCAATCAAACGTTCTCTTGGCGAACCTCCGCCAAGTCCTTGTCTAAATGATACACTCGAACATCTGCCAAGGACTTAATTGAAGATCGCTGTCTCTTGCACATCCTCAATGATCTAAAGTTTGAGTTGAAGTTGTTGAAAAGCTTCATCTTTGGTGATTACGTGATCGAGGATGGCTGGATCGGCAAGTTGTGCTATTAATTGGGCTACTTCCATTACCAAGCGTTGACAAGCGACTTGAGCAACTTCAAGTTGCCCTTCCAAAATGAGGCTCTTACCCCTTGCCAAGAGTAGCTCCGACTGGGTTGTAGTAATATTGTCCAAAAGGTCGAAGACATCCAGAATTGGTTGCCTGGTTCCCACCAGTTGGTCCAACAACTCCTCATGTTGGGCTGCATCAATCTTGCTACGCAAAGTTCTAGTAGATGCCTGTATGTCCTGTAGTCCATGAACATCTGGTACTGGTGCTGCTAGTCGCAGTCTCCTATCCTTGGTGCTACATCACCAGGACTGTTGCCCCTTGACCATCTTCCAAGTGTACGGAAAAGGTAGCAGCATTCCCAGAGATTTTGGGAAATAGCTGTCAGGTTGATACTGTTACCTCTTGAACACTAGGATCTGTCCTTACTGGTACTTATTCTCGGGCTACGGAGAACATCAACCCTGCTCTTTCAAGCAAGATAACTAATCGAGCCACTTGCTCCAAGTGGCTCATTGCAGGGCGATAGACCGAAGGATCTTCTCCTCCACCGGTCCTGCCAGATTGCTCTTGCTGGCTCAAGAGCATTTCTCAGATTTTGCAGATGTGTTCTGCTATGGTTTGCTAACCTGGTTGTGTTGTTTGTGCAAGTGGTGGAGGTGGTTGTTACTCCTCCTCTGTCTGTGTGGTGATAGGAGTTTTATCCTTCATCATTTCCCACCAAGAGGCAATCAGGACGTGCCAGATTACATCATTGGAGTACCGTGCTATCCCTGCTTGTTTGCACAACTTCCGGATTAGAAAGGGAAAGGGGAGAGCTTGTCTTCCACGTTTGCTCTCAATGAACCTCTTTTCAATCTCCAAGAACAATAGCTGTGGAAGACTCATTGGGAATTTCCCACTCAAGGTGGCACATGCACAGGCGGAGAAGGTTGTGATTTTGCTGGGTCTTACCATTGGGTTCAAGTGGTAAGACGTGATCTTTGAGTACATCCTCTCCGCCCTAGTCAAAGAGTTGAATTCCTTACGCTCTACGCATAGCACTGTTTGGTCCATTCCGCTTTTACCTCTAGGTTGGCTTGTTTTGGAATTTCCACTACATCTGCTTTGATCTCGGGCAACCCTAGAGCCTGCATTATTTCTTTCGATGAGTAAGAGAAATAAATGTCCTTGATTCTTACTCTAGACCCTGGTTGCCAATTCATCCAGAAGAGATAGGTCTCTCCTAAGTACCATTCACCATTGGTTGTGATGATTGGCCACATCAGAGAGTTTCACAGTTGGAGCCTCACTTCTTCTGGCGCATCCTTGAGGAATGGTCCAAAGTTTAGCTCTTGGAGGACCATTCGTTGCACCTTGCGTGACATGATAGCATCAAGATAGGCTTGGGTCAGGGTGACCTCAAGCCGTGGTGCTATCCCAAGAGTCTCATCCCCTTGCAATTACTTGCTGGGAATCTCCTCTTCGAGAATCTAATGGACAGATTCCATGTCAGGTCTCTCGCGGAGGGGGCCAGTTGCATGAGAGCCCTCTATGTGCTCTGGTTTGTCCCTTAGTTGTGATGGTCCTTCGCCCCTTGGGTGCCTTAGTTTGGGTTCCATCTGCAATCAAACATAACCATCCATTAGACTGTGCATAAGTAGCTCAAGATGGTCCTTATACACCTTCTCAGTTTGACTAGGTTATGTTGTTGGCACAGGCATTCCTTTAAGTCTCCTGGAGTGTTAATTTATGGATTAGAGCCAAAAACAACAAAAGATGAGTTGAATTTTAAATGGTTATTTTTGTAATTAACTAATTAATTAATTACACATAGGCATCACCCCCCATGACTGAGAGCATACCTCCAGTTGCTTAAAAGGGTAAGGATCGGTTGATGTGGATGCGCGATAGAATGTAGGTGTGTAGGGAAGAGTTGGAAAAAAAAATTGGCAAAATATCCCCCCAATTTGGATTCCAAATGATGAAAAATGAAAGCGCAATAGCCATATATATAGGGGTTGGGTGCTATGTCGACGGGGCCGCATATACGCGGCCACGTATACACAGTTGGCTGTGTATACGGGACCTTGTATACGTAGGGGTGTGCACCCGTTGACCAGCCCGAAAAAAGCCTGAAATGATGAATTTGAAATGCCAAGTTAGGGCAGTTGAAGCACGTGAAAGGCCCAATCATGGTTGAGGACAGAAGGAGGGTAATCGGGGCTCGAAAAAGAGTCAAAAATAGGAGAACGTGACTCAAAAGAACTCCACGGGGAAGAAATCGAGCGATGGGACCCTGAAAATAATCAACCAAGAAATCCAAAGGATGGGAGTCTTAATAAGCGGGACCAAGAATATGTAGGTGGGTCCTCCCCATAGCAGGCAATAGCCCTAGTAGCCCCTGCATATCCTCAACACCAGGATCCATGGACCCCAGGGTCAAGAAATGGTGTTCACCAGTTAAGACTCCTACCTAAGAGATCCTACAAAGGCATGAGAAGCCCATGGATACCATGACGAACTTTTGCAACATAAGATAGGTAATGAGGTGAGTTACAGAGGGAACTAGGTGAAGAGAGAAATGAGAAAATGGAATTCCAATCATTAGTCACATGAACCCTGTGTGCAGTTGTGGTTAAGTGACCTAGTAGAACCTTTCCTGAGTTCAGACCCAAAACCATCCGCATTTAGTGACATCGTAACAACAGATGAAGCCTCAGCCATCCCCCAAGGAAGTAGGAATGCATCCACAGAGAACCACCACTCCAACAAGCATGAGAGGAAGGAAGTGAAACGAGACAAAGTTAGAAGGGATGAAGGAAGTCCCATAACTAGTGCTTGTGGCCCATGAGAGGCAGTCTAAGGGGTGTGCTTTGAATTCCCCCATAGTGAGGTCATGATTTTTTTCTTTTTTGGGGGAACCACACCATGCAAAGACCCATGCATGTTTGCATGCATTCGACCAAGTGGTGTTCTTTGAATCCTCATGCTTATTTGTTTTTTTTTTTTTTTTGTGAGGACCACACCATGCAAGGTCGAACTTCCGACAAGCTTTCATGGAGAGAAGAACGTGGAGTGGTAGGAAATCTGTAAGGATACAACCATAGCCCAGGGGACGAGAGAGAGTAACGAATGTTGCATTTCCCTTGAAGTCACATCCAATTCAAACCATTGGGTCATCCCTGAGTCTAGAAACTATACAAGTCACACATTAATTACAATGTTTTTAAGTGAAGGGGTTGCATGTTCTCAACAGAAGAAAAACCATGGTGTGGATGAAGGGGTGGATGACGTGGACTCACTGCCGATTTTATGAGCTGAAAAATAGACGTAAAGTCCAAGGATAACCATGCGAGGGTAGGAGCCAAAGAATTGGGTGGACTATTACATTACCCATTATAACGAAAACCATCCCCGCCAAATGCCTGATGACAATAAGACGACAGGTTAGCGATCACATGAAAAATGAAACACACACAAAGAAATGGAAAATAATTAAAGAAAGAAAAAACTAGATAAGAATTGGCAAATGTATGAACAATGTTGAAAAAAAAAGTGTAAAAAAAAATTACAAAATGGTGAGGGGTGTAGTAAAATGGATTAGCAGGGATGACGGTCTCCCCCACTACTGGGTGGAAAGGAGGAGACGCGAAAAATGGAGTGAGGCTGTCCTGGTGATGACGAGGCGATTGCATTGGTTGAGTGGAGCTCACGGAAAGTTTTCAGTTGTTGGCGGTTGACCAAATGTGTTTTGGTGGGGTCTTCAGGTTTGTGGATAAGTAAGGCCCCGGATGGGAAGGTTTTAAAGATAATGTAGGGCCCCTCCCACAGTGTTTGAAACTTGGTTAGTTGAGATACATGTGAGGGGTTCCAATACAACACCTTGTCTCTACATCTAAATGTGACCTTCCGAATCCTAAGATCATGTCGTTTTTTGTTATAGGCCTTGCAGATTTCATTTGAAGATAGGGCCACTAATTGGTTCTCATCTAGCACACTTAAATTAATAAGTCGTTCACGTTGTGCTAGTGGGAGGTTAAGGCCTAAGTCACTAGCGGTGGATAGTGTGTGGAGTTCAGCCTGAATTAGAAGTGTTGGTAACTTTCCATACACTAACTCATAGGGAGAGTACCCTACAGGGAGTTT
>MNCI01004978.1:248881-271346 GCA_015680685.1 Gnetum montanum | reverse complement strand
GTTGTAAATTTATGAGTGACCCCCAAGTGTTGCATGAGTTTCCGAAAAGTGACACCTGTGAAATGAGTCCCATTATCAGAAATGAGTACACATGGCACTCCAAACCTATTAACGATTTGTTGTTGGACAAATCGTGCGGTGGTGTTGGAAGAACAGTCGACGACAGCTGTCGCTTCTACCCACTTTGTACAATAGTCCACAGCTACGATGATGTATGCATTTTTGTTTGATAGGGGAGTGATGGGCCCCATGAAGTCGATGCCCTAGATGTCGAAGGGTTCCAATGGCTGGATCCACTGTTGAGGTTCCTCCAACCATGCTATCATCCCACCATCCCTTTGGCATCGTTTGTAGGAGCGGGCAAACCATTGTGCATCCCTGATGATGGTGGGCCAGTAATACCCTACAAGCAGGATCTTAATGGCGGTGTGACATTTAGCATAATGGCCCCCATAAGAGACCTCATGAACATCTTGGAGGATGCACAATGTATCATCATCAGGGACACACCATTGAACCAACCCATCTACGCACACCTTGTAAAGATGACTGTTGATTTCCATGAAGCACTTGGCCTTATGGAGAAATTTTTGTTTCTGCCGATGGTTCCACTCCTTTGGCAACTCTTGAGTGATGAGGTAGGTGAGGATGTGGCTGAACCAAGGGGATTCCTTGGACACTTGCGGATCAACTGCGCCTGTGAAGAGGAGTTCATCTGGAAATTGGTCGAATAAGGGCTCCTCCTCTTCTATGTCATCCCATCGTAATCGAGATAAGTGATCAGCAACCACATTCTCGATCCCCTTCCGGTCTACCATGGTGAGATCAAAGTCTTGAAGAATCACCAGCCACCGAATGATGCGGGGGCTCACCGTTGGTTTTTTCATCAGAAACCGGATAGCACTATGGTCAATATGCACAAACACCTCATATCTAAGCACATAGTGTTGGAATTTGTCCAAGGCGAACACCACCGCCATCAACTCCTTTTCAGTGATGGTGTAGTTAAGCTAAGCACCCACAATGCTACGGCTTACACAGTGGATATAGTATGGACGTTTTTGATCATCACATTATGTAAGCATGACTCCCAAGGCATAATTAGATGCATCCATCATGATGTGGAAGGGCCTAGATCAATCAGGTGCCCATAGAACTGAAGTTTCTACAAGTTTCTTTTTAAGCAATTGGAATGCAGATTCGCATTCCTTGGTCCAGATGAATGGAGCATCCTTCTTTGTAAGTTCTACCAACGGCTTGGCGATCTTTGAGAAGTTTTGAATGAATCGCCGGTAGTAACCAGTGTGGCCAAGGAATGACTGAACATCTTTTACGATGCTTGGTTGGTAGGTGATTCCTTGGATGACCCTGATCTTTTTAGGATCCATGCTAATCCCTATCTGTGAGATGCGATGCCCCAACATGATGCCTTCTTGGACCATCAAATGGCTCTTCTGCCAATTGAGCCATAGATTAGTGTCTACACACTGTTTCAAAACCTGCTCAAGACAGTCCAAGGCTTGCTTGAACGTGGCCCCATAGGTAGAGAAGTCATCCATGAATACTTCTACCCCATTGCTGATCTGTTGCTGGAAGATGCTGAGGACGAGGCCTTGGAATGTGGCAGGTGCATTACATAGGCCAAAGGGAATCTTCTTGTATGCAAAAGTCCCCCAGGGACTCATGAAAGTTGTTTTGGTCTGGTCCTTTGGTACGATTTGGATCTAGTTATAGCCACTATAACCATCCAAAAACCTATAGTAGCGATGCCCTACGATGGTGTCCAACACCTGGTCCACAAATGGGAGCGGGAAGTGGTCCTTGAAGGTAGCCATGTTAAGCAACCGGAAATCAATACAGACCCTCCATTTTCCACCTTTCTTTGGCACAATAATGAGTGGGCTAACCCATTCACTATCAACAATAGAATAGATGAACCCTGCCTTTAGCAGTTGTTTGATTTCATCTTTTATGACCTGCTTCAGTTTGGGATTCAATCATCTTTGTGGCTATCTTTGTGGCTTCATGGAAGGATCAATATAGATCTGATGCTAGCAGACCCTAGGATCAACTCTAGTTAACTCAGGATATGACCATGAAAATGCAGCAACCCATTTGTTTACCACCTTCAACAATCTCTTCTTCTGTTCAGGAGCAAGGGTGGCATTGATAATTACCGGCTTTCCATTTTGCAAAAATGCATATTCTAAGTGAGCCGATAAAGAGTTTAGCGCCAGGGACTCTTGTTTGAAGCTCTCAGGGATTTGCAACTTCCCCCAGTCATCATGGTCATCAACAATGGAGACCTATTGATGAACCTCTTCCATTTCATCCATGCTTTCAACGTAGGCTTATACAAGCCCCTCAGACGGTTCCATGCACAATGTGTTGCTAGCAAGATCAACTATCAGCCACTGGGTGCCCTCCTAGTTAGTGGCTACTGCGTATAGACACTGTTGAATAGGTGATTCCTTGATACACCGACTGCATGCTTGAATGGATATCTGCTTAGCGGACCATAACTACTGCACACAGTTGCACCCTGAGTCACTGTACGCGATGCATGGAACAAGCTTCTTCTCAATCTTCTTGAAAGGATTTTCCTTTGCAATTTTAAGGGACAGATCTCGGAGTCCTAGTCATCCGTCCACCATGCTCAGCCAGGCTCTTCCCATAATGATTGGGAAGTTCCCCTTACAGTTCTCCATACGGATGACCAGGAAATCAGCAGGATAGGACCACCCACAAATGGTGGTCACTATGTCCTCCACCAATCCCAAGGGAATGGTGATGGATTGGTCTACTAACTCGAGCTGAATGTTGCTCTTCTTTAACACGGGCAAGTTCTAGTTCTTATACATGTCATGAGAGATCAAATTGACTCCTGATCCCAAGTCCAGAAGAGCTTTGCATGGCTCATTCCCTGCAACCTGAAGATAGATAAGGGGGCTTCCCGAATCAGTCAATTTATAGGGAAGATGATCAACCTTGATCCAGTCGGTCACAACATGTGTGAGCATGACCGTCTGGACGTTGGAGTGTGGTTGGCTTGAGGGTTGCTTGAGTGGTGGAATAGTGGAGGTGCTTGAAGGTTCAGAGGCACTGGCCATAGGTGTATGTGAGGGTATGTTCAGATTATTAGGCCAGAAAAAAGGACGTTTTCATGGCTTGGGTTCCGGTCCACTCGGTTGAGGTGCTGGTTGTAAGTTAACAGCCCTCGTAGCGTTTTGTTGCTGCGGCTGTGGTGGTATTTCTCCCTGCATTGGTGGAGTAGGTGGTAGTTGAGTGGGATGTTGTGGAGGAGTGGTAGGAGAAGGTGATGGAGGATAGAAGAGATGTGGGCTCTCCCCCCTGGGTGATGGAGATTGGATTCAGAAATACTCTAGCGGGTGGTAATGACTTTGAAAGGCCGCATGACTAGAAGAGTCCCATGGAGAGACTAGTTGCTGAACGTAGTACCCATAGGGATTTGGCTGTTTTTAAGGGTACTGCTGCCTTGGAGGTGGCATCCCCCACGCTTGTGGGTGTTGCCACTGCTGGAAGTCTTCGTACGACTGCTGTGGTGCTCCACTCGGATAGTATCCCTATTGTTGCTGGTGGAACCGCCTGGAATTGCCTTGTGGGTAAGGAAACCTTCAGGGTGTTTGCCACTGTGCCAAGCAAGGGTTCAATGTGTACACCCTAGAATCTTGAAGATGTGACATCACAGGACAACATCCCATGGGATGTTCATATTGGCATATGCCACATTCGTCATCCTCCTCAGTGTCAGAGTTTGCAACCTGCTCTACTACAGCAACTTTGCCCTTACCCTTATGTTGGGCATGTTCAGCTTTCTTCTTCCTGCATCGATCACGGTCATTACCTTGTTCTCTAGACTCTTCTGCAATTTTTAGCATACTTTGGAATCTTTCATCCAAAGAGTCCTATATCTTATGAAGCTTTGCCGAAATTTTAGATGCAAACTTTTGTGATGGCAAGGTTTTATGGTTCACTGCTACTTCTAGTGGTGATTCTTCCTCCTCGTCACAAAATCAAACCTCCCTTTTTCTGAGGGAAGGATCCTGGTTGAATTCTTCTGCACTCTTATTTTCTCTAAGTTCCCCTTCCTCCTTGGCCACCTGTTCAATGAGGTGCTGCAATTGATGGGCCCTTAGCTCCGATAGTCATCCTTAAGCATACATGCCAAGGGCCTTTTGCGTTTCAAAATGGAGCCCATCAATGATGTGGTGAAGCTATGCCTGCTGAGAGTAGCCATGACCAGGGCCACGATGCAACAATGAGTAGTACGTGCTCATGGCGACATCCAAGGGTTCATGATTCCCTTGCTTCCAACCTTGGATCTACCATCTCAGATTTGCCACTCTAGAGTACATTTGATACTTGTCATTGCAAATTTCAAGCATCGTACTCCATCTTTTGATTGATTCTGGTTCTAAAGATCGGTACTAGCTTTCAGCTTCCTTGATGAGTGTGTGAAGGAACAGCTTCAGCTTCTGCCAATCATTGTCAATGTTCTGTAGGATGTAGGCATCATGAAATGCCTACAGGTGAGTCTGCGGATCACAGTTGTATCCCCTTTCAAATCTAGGGATGTTGTTCATATCAACGTGCTTGATCCGGCTATCCTTTACATGCCTACTAGGAATTTGAACTGCCTCGGTGATTTGGAGCATGCTCTGAGTAGCCAACAACAGCTCATCCGAATCATAGTCCTGCTAAGGTCCATGATGTCTGTGATGATTGTGGTGGCCCCTCCTTTCATGATGGTGAGGCTCGCGTGATTGGTCACGCGTTTCCTCATGTTGTCCCTTTCAAACCTTTTTACCACCGTCCTTTCACTCATTTCTACCTCGGTTACGATTAGAGCCTGAGTTGGATGAAGGAATAGGAGAGCGAGAGGATGGAGAAGAAGGAGAGGACTTGCCACCACTCTGATGTCAATCTCCCCCTCTACCCCGATGATGGCCTCGATCATCCTGCCCATCCTTGCTTCGTGACCCTCCATCCCCTTGAGGATCTTGGTCACTTAGAGGCTTGTTCTAAATGATGGACTGAAGGACCTGCTGCTCTGGGGGAAGTTCGGTCGAATGGGTGTCGTGAAAGATGGGATCCCCATTGTCCTACAGCCCTTGCGAGAATAAGAGGTTGCTGAAGTGTTTCCCCTTTAGGTGTTCATATCTTTCCGCCTGCTGCTGGTCTCGTGCTCGTTGAGCCTTAGTGGGACGATAGTCTCGGTAGTCATGGTCCTCCATGACATACTCCGCTCCACGGTCCTGGGTGCCTAGTCTGCCAAGATTGTGATATAGCATCGCAGGAGCTGATCGGTTGGGCGGCAGCACGATGTTTCCCTCCATGTCCCACCATCGTAGATACTCATCCTGATGTAGGATGAATGTGAAATCAGGGACATATTCATCAGGATGCTTGTATACCACTTGACATTCCTATGGTACCGGTGGGTTGGATACCTCTCTCCTGTGAGAAGACATATTGGACGGTAGATGGTCCATGTAATCGGTGTACCTTATTACTTACTTTAATCCACCTAGCATGCGTAAATGTTTCTATCTTGGGTTCATTCCAACGACTTGAATGATAATTTCACTAAGGTTAGATGACGCATGTAAGACTAACAGTCCTTGGCAACGATGCCAATGATGAGTGGCTAGGTACCCCTACGCCCAACCATACGAATCACAAGCGTTCACATGTGACTCGGTCAAATTCCGTAGACTGTAAACACTTAACATACACAAGACTTTAACTAGCGAAACCTTGGGTTAGAACGGTCATTGTCTTCCTAATCTTACTTGTGATGTTTTGTTTATGATGGTTAAGTGAGATTAAGGCTAATGATTTTTATAGATTTTTGCTTATCTTTTGGCGTCTAATTAAGGTATGAAAAGTAAGGAATGAAATATTATCTAATCTACGATTATCCTAATCTATATCTCAACTATTCCTAGCATAAGTATCCGATCCGATCTTCCAGGCACATTCTGAGCATCCCCTAAACACTATTGGGCTACTAGATGTTAAGCGTCACTAGGTTACCAAGTGTTGGGTTTGCGTTCGAGATGGTCATACTTATGGTTTCTATGAGCTATGAATGAACAGTAGCGATTAAACTAATAATACGAGAAACTTAAGTAATTATCAATATAAATATTAAGCTATTGAATGCAATAAATGACTAAGTCCAAATGTTGCAAGGAATGCTTGAAGAGTTCGTCTTTATTGTCGTCATGCCAATGGGCTCAGATACATCAACGCTCGAATAAAGAGCCGATCACTTTTCTTACACCTACTGCGGGCACTTGGAAAATATTCTATCTCTTGTGGGAACAAACTGCAAGAGCTTTGCTACAACTGACTAAAAGATGCCTAAATGAGGTGGAAGGCCCTCTTATTTATAGGCCGAAATAGGCTTCGTGTAAATGGGACCACGTCGATGCATGGAAGGCTACATCGACGGGGCCGTGTATACGCGGCCCCGTATTCGCAGCCTAGTTGACGCATCGACTAATGACACTTCATCAGTGGAGTTATCAAATGCCTCTCAGGTTGAGAAGGCTCTCTCTTTAAAAATTTTTCCAACATGGAATACAACCCTAATAGCTTGTGCCTGGAGGTTTGATTTTAATGTTAACGACCTAACCTTTAACATAATTCCCTGTTACATGGAATTGCCCAATGTTCCACTTATTTTTTCATCCATTGAGAGAGACATTATGAGCACCCTAGTTTCTATTATTTCGGATCACTATACGGTGATTACTGGAACTCCAATTCATTGCTATTGTGTTGAACTTGACATAGCTCTTTGGAAGACCTCATTAACGCTCGTTGTTGGTGGTAAACTCTTCATCCAAAAAGTAGACTATTTTTATCTTCCAAACTCATGTAGTTACTATCATAGGGTCGAGCATCATATATCGGCATGTCCCTTCCTAGCCAGGAAGAAATAACTCGTAGCATCTTAGCAAAATTGTTCCCCAGTCACACCATTGCGTCCACCCTCAGAATCCTTCAAGTTTGGACCTCCTTTCCCAATAGCTCCACAATCCTCCTCTCAGTCTAGCCCGTCCAAGCTACAAAAACCATAGTCAAATACTCACACCTTTGCCCAGGTCATCATCCCCTTGAAGGTAGTCATGAACTCTGTTTCAGTTGAGAAATTTATGGTGGGCAGTGGTAGGAAACGAGTTAAGGCTTCCCTTCATTCTTCTCCACCCTCCACCTCCTCTCCACTAAACACTTCTGTGGTCCTTGTCTCTACCAACAACTCCTTTGCCCTCTTGTCAGGAATAATGGAAGTTGATTCTTTGACTTCTGAACCTTCCATTGACATCTCAATCGAAACACCCCTCGCTTCCCCATGAACCTCCTTTCATGGAACATTCAAGGCCTTACTAGTAGGCTTCGATGGAAGCGGGCAGGAAACTTTATTTTCAATCTTAATATAGCCTTTGATTTTGTTCTCCTTCAAGAAATTAAGGTCTCAGCTGACCTTTTATCCTTTTCTGCCCATTGGTTTTTTCCTCACTCCTCAATTTTAGTGACATCCCATGCGTGTGAGAAAGGAGGCATTAGCATACTCCTCTCGTCCTACTCGAAAAATAAAATCCTTCAAAGTGGTTTTCATTTTGGGCATAGAGTTTCCTAGGCCACCTTTTCCTCCTTACATGACCCTTTTGGAATTTGCTTGATATATGCCCCAAATGACTCCATAGAATGGGCTCTCTCCTTTGGTAAGAACTTGCAACTTCTCTTCCCCATGTGCCTTGGATATTTGGAGATGATTTTAATATATTCAAATTTCCTCAAGATAAGCTTGGAGGGGTGTTTTTTCAACTGCCCAATTTCGAGTATCAAACCTGGTCTGCCTTCATGAAAAGGTTTTACCTTTCTGATGGGGTGGACGCCTCTGCGGGTGTTCCCCTCCATAAATTTACTTGGAGCAATCTTTGTCTAGGGCAGGCTTGCATTTATAGTAGGTTAGATAGGTTCTATTTCTCCACCCTTTCTTTCTGGAAAGCCTTCTCTGCTACTATGATTCATCACCATGCTACCCTATCAGACCATCTTCCTATCTCTATATCTATCCAGATTCATGGTAGTCCTAATAGACAAAAATTCCATCTTTTCCACCTACACAACAATTGTTTTTCTTTCCCTTTTGCCCAACTTCTTCTATCCAACCTTTGGAATTTGAACCTAGACCCCTAATCAAGTGGGTTGGATTCACCGATGGCATTGCACTTCATGTCAAGTGCAGAGCTTTGCTTGTTCGTATGGTAAGGCTATGGCTACTGGGGCCAGACAAGAATACAACAACATTCACCTCACTAATAGACTAGCTCAAGATCCTTTCAACACTCTAGTTCACGAGGAGCTTGCTAGAGCTCGATTAGCCTTTCAACATTGGGACGTGTACCAAGCACAAAGTGCCCTAACTAAAAGTCAACTTACTTGGCTAAATATTCAAGATGAACATTGTAAGGAGTTTTTTAAGTATCTCAATATGGCTCTCTCTTCGCATTCTATAGACAAAATCTCTAGTAATGGTGCCACCATTACTAACCACAACAGTATCCTCTCCTTTCTTAAGCACCACTATGAAACCCTTTTTACAGCTACCTCAATGGACATCTCTTTGTTCGAGGCTGCCACCCCCAATTATCCTTTTCTTATCAATTCCACTACGATGCAAAGCCTTGACATTGATATCACTTTGGTGGAGCTACAGGTGGCCTATTCCAAGTTAAGTCATGGGAAGGCTTCTGGTTATGATGGTTTCCGTGGGGAATTTTTTCAAACTCATTAGGATTTGGTGGGAAATGATCTTCTACAAGTCATTAACGAGGCTATCCTAACTGGTTCCCTTGGGCCCAATCTAAATCAAGGGGTTATTCGTCTCCTCCCTAAGTCCAGGGATCTTATCGATATCTCCAACTGGCGTCCCATAACTCTTCTCAATGTGGTGTATAAAATTTGGGCCAAGTGCTTAGCCTTACAGCTAAAAAAAATTCTTGGCCAAATCATATCTCCCCAGCAAATAGGATTTGTTCCTGGTCGATATATTTTAGACAATGTGGTTGTGGGAAGGTCTCAAGTGGGCAGAGGATGATGGGAAAGATATTCTCCTAGTGACACTTGATTACACCAAGGCTTATGACAACATAAAGTGGGACTTTATCTTACAGACCATGACCAAACTTGGTTTTGGCCCTAAGTTCTTGCATATGGTGAAATGCTTATTGTCAGATGCTACTGCAAGAATAGCCACTACCTTCGGCATTGCCTCTCCCTTTCCTATGCATGGGTCAGTGAGGCAAGGTTGTCCTCTCGCCGCCTATCTCTTCATCATCGCAGTTGACTTTCTTTGTCATTAGATAAACCAAGACATTCAAATAAAAGTTCTCATTGGGGTCCGACTTTCTTCCTCTCAACAACAGCTTCTTGNTGGGATGCGATATCGCGGCCTAGTGCAAGTCGCGTCTCATCACTCGTTCAAAACATAGCTGCCAATTTGCACCACCTCTTATCAAGGGTGGAGCAATATTGCACACTCTCAGGCTCCACTATAAATGGGAATAAATCCTATGTTTATAGCTTTATTGGCAATTACAAACATGTGATCAACTATACTTGGAAGCAGCTTCAGGATCAAGACATCATTAAGATTCTAGGAATCCCTTTCCATTTTAGAGGTTCAACCTCTATGCTTTGGGAGAAGGTTATTTATCGAATTCAAAGAAACTTGCCAAATGGAAGACTAAACCCCTCACACTTGCGGGTAAATACCTCATATACAAGTCCATATGTGCATCAACCCATGTGTATTACTCTTCGTGTTGGGCCCCCTCCCAAGCTGCCTACCAGAAGCTTGAATGATTATTTTGTGACTTCATGTGGTCCTCCAAAGATTCTCAAAAAGGATTCCATCGAGTTGCTTGGAATATTGTTACTCTCCCCAAGAATAACAATGGCTTAGGTCTTTTGAATTCCTATAAGTAAGGAATTAGCTTGGTTGCTAAGTGGTTGATATAGCATTTAAACGTCTTAGATATTATCGGGACCCTCCTCCAATTACGGCTTCATCAAGCATTTCCTAAAAACAAGCCCTTCTGGAAAGGTATCCATTTTGTTAATTGGATCATTTTCCCCTTCACTATCATTCTTCTTGGATCTCATGTTTTCAAAAACATTTGGAGGGCTTGGCAAATTCTACACAGTTACATTGATTGGACTCACATAAAAATCAATCTTATTTTCCTATTTAGATTGCGTCTGTGGTGGTTACCTTTGTCGCCCGCTCCCCTTGCCATCACAAATGCTAAGGTTGTTACCTCTTGGTATAGGAAGGGGGTTATTTCTTTTAATTGTCTTAGGCTGGCTAGTCATTGGATTTTGGGGGTCGCGTTTAATAATTTGTATGGGGAGTTGGAAGTAATGAGCCATTGCCTTGTCAAGATTTACTCCTTTCTCCATGGTCATTGGCAACTAGATGTCACGATGCAAAGCCCTTTTCATAGCCTTCAATGGATTAATGGGGTCAAACTCCTGCCTTACCGACCATTAGTCCCCTTTCACCTTATGCAAGACCCATCTGAGGTCATTCAATGTTGTAATAAGTCTTGGCACAAACAAGAGTCGGAGAATTTCTGATCCCTCTCTCCAACATATTTGGAAACTACCGACCCTTCCCAAAATTAAATAGTTCCTCTGGTGTCTCCTCCACCATGGTCTACTAATTGGTAAACGTTTAGAATATCTGAGGATTCCAACAAAAATTTGGAGCTCATGAAAGTTCTTTTGCTCCTTGTTTTTGTAGCCAACAAAAATATGTTTCGGTTCCTGACATTCAGTCCAGCCTTTTCAACAATGCAGAGTTATTTATTTCGAATATAAACTCGATTCCTTGGAAGGATATATTATGGATGCTTTTCAGAACGAAATCGGAGAAAGAGCACACTAACAATGATGACGGAAGTACTTGTGACTAGGTCAAACCCATTCAATTTTCGGACACGCATTCACAGAAGGTTGGGCGTTGATGATTTTCAGTGAATCTTTGTTGTCGGACTGCTTTTGCTCAGAAATCCTTCATCTTCTCCACTGTAATTCATCCTGATTTGGCTCACAAAAACAAAGCACAAATAGGATTTTTTCCCATGGATTGGGTTTTTTCCTCCGCAGCTGAATACATGGCGCCAAATAATATCACAGTGGCTGTGGTAATTGAAAGAAAATAATAAGTTCAGTTTCCATCATTTTGTTTCTGAGAATTCACTTTTCGATCACAAATCATGGCGGTGGAGGATGATGATCGGCCGTTGTTACCGAGGACAGCCTCCGATTTGTCAGAAGCCATTACTAGGCGCGGCGCCATGGCCGCCCTCTCGTACATGTTTTGCGCAGGTTATTAGTGATCCCAATTCACGGTTTTCTTTTCCAACACTGTTTTCTTTTTTTCTGCAAATTTGATCATNGGTTTTCTTTTCCAACACTGTTTTCTTTTTTTCTGCAAATTTGATCACTTTTTGTTTTGTTTATTCTAGTTGGTGTTCCTTTACATGGCTTAAATACTGTGAATTCGATTGCGGTAAGTCTTGTTCTTTTGCTGTTGCCTACCATTGAGATTGGTGTAAACATCAGACCCTTCAATTGCAATTAGACACGGGATTTTTAATTTTGATCTATCTTCTTTTATTCCCGTTATTCTTTTCCCTAAAACTATTTCAATTCTTTTCTGTCAGACCATTTAATTGCAATTATACATGGAATTTTTAATTTTGATCTATCTTGTTTTATTCCCGTTATACTTTTCCCTAAAACTATTTAAACTCTGTTTTAATTTTGATCTATCTTGTTTTATTCCCATTATTCTTTTCCCTAAAACTATTTCAATTCTTTTCGACCATTCACTTCTACTGAGAGCCAAATAAGTACAGATGCTCAAGTATTGGATGCGGATACTAATGCTCAAATCTTGGATATCTGCCCATATATTATGCCTTAACTCTTTGTTGTTTTTTGGAACTTTAATAAAGTGACCTTTTCTAATATGTGTATTTTCTGATCTTTTTAGCATATGACCAAACCATCTAAGATGTTTTTCCTTAATTTTCTCACTAAAGGATGATACTTCCAAACTTTGCTTAGTAAAAGAGTTGTTGATTCGATCTTTTCTATTCACACCTAACATCCCTGTCTGCCACATGTATTCATTGAGCTTGATATTTTTCTTTAATAGGCCAACATTTTGCACTATAAAGGATCACCAATCTCATGGTCGTTCTATAGAACTTTCCATTAAGCCTAGCAGGGATTTTCCTATCACAAAGCAAACCATTAGCTTTTCTTTATTTCATCCATCCTGCTAAAATTTAATTTGTCACATCATTATTGATTTCCCCATTCATTTGAACAAATGACCACCCCAAGTATCTGAATTGCATACATTTAGTAACTTCTTGGCTTTGAACTCTAATCTTTATTTCTTTGTTACTCACTTTTCCATTAAAAATGCATTCCATGTGTTCCGTTTACTTCGACTAATCCCAAACCTTTTTGATTCTAAGTTGTTTCTCCAAATCTCTATTTTTGTAGCCAAGATTGCCTTATATTTATCCACAAAAACAATATCATCAGCAAAGAGCATATATCAAGGCATATCATCTTGAATTTCTTTAATTAGCTTATCTGTAATAATGCCAAACAAATGAGGGCTTAGAGCAGATCCTTGGGTGTAGCCCTAGCTTCATGGGAGAGTTTGTGGTCAAGTTGTTGCTCTATCATACATATCTTGGGTAGCCTTTATGTACCTAAAAGGAATATTCTTCCTCTTTAACACCCACCAAATAATCTTTGGGGAACTATCATAAATTTTTTCCAAGAAAATGAAAATCATATATAGATTCCTCTTCTTAAACCTAGATTTCTCTATCAACTCTCTTAGAAAAAAATAGCTTTCATAACTTCATGGTGTGACTTGTGAGATTGATGCCTTTATAGATCACACAGTCCTGGATGTCTCCCTTATTCTTATAAATGAGTATTAGAGTGCTTATTCTCCAATCATATGGCTAACAGAACTATCCGCCAAAACTTTTTTACATTTATCCTTCTTGTTAAAGCTATGTGATAACAGAATTTTCTACTTCTCTCTACATTTCTGTAAATTTCACCTTTGGTTTTGTATCAATACTGCAACACTCTTGTATGTTTTATCTCCATCATGATTACTGGACTCCCTAGAAACTGATCATTAAGCTAGAGTTTATCTAATGAGTCTGAGCTTAGGGCAAGAATTCATCCAGCCAGTGCAAGTTATAACCATGAAATGACTTGCATTGCAAGTCAGAGTGTGGTAGCCATGATTTATATCTGTTTTTTTGAAAAATATATTCTCCACTATTTGATGGGTATTTAACCCTACTAATTTGCAATGCATCTGGTTTTAAAGAGGGTATGATTTTCTTGCGTTTTTTAGGAAGTTGTTAGGTAGCACATGAGATGCTTGCAGATCACTTGTACTTGAGGATACTACTTTCCCAGAAGTTCAGTTGTTTCATAATTGTAACCAGTAATTATAACGAGCTGGGATATATGGTTAATTAGGTGCGATACATTTTATCTAATCAATGCATCTATGTTTTCCTTCAACATATTTCTTGAAAAGAACTTTACTCTGTTTTGGGGATATATGAAAAATATTATCATTATATATCCTAGCTACAGTCTCTACTTTCGTGGTTTCATTTTTGGTTGTTTGACTATAGTTTTGTAGCTTCTTATGTCAGAATATCTCACGGACTTCCTAAACAAATAGCAAAGTTTTTCCTTTATATAGACCTCATTTGCTCATCTTCTATCTAACTTTTGCCTGTAAACTGAAACTATCAATTGACCTTTCTAAATTATTGTTTTGAAATTTCTTGTTAAAAGGAAGTGTCTTTCAGCTTATTGATTATGTACTTAAATGTTCTGTTGTTTGGAAACCTTGTTTATTTCTTTTCATGATTGGATGCACAGTATTGGCATTTCTTTTGAATCCAGCGATTACGTTATTTACAGTTACTTCTTTTGTGGAAATGTGTTGTATAGGTAAATTAGATATCAATATCATTTACACTTGTTGTCATCTTTTGTTATGTAATTCATACTATCTGAACGTCTTTTTTTTTAAACATATTATCTAAATATGCTTTTCACGCAATTGAAGTAAAAGCTCTGATTACCGTGTCACCAAAGTAAATTGTCTCAACATTAAAAATGGAAAATCCTGGTTAGTTGATTTACTTGATTAGTGTTATTTTTTATATTGATTGACCAATGATTAAGACCATTAATCTTTCCAATGACATGGTGATCAAAGATAAAATACACGGCTTGGGAAGAACAGGTGACTTTAATAGCAGTCCTTGACATTTTTGTTTTAGAAGACTCCATGTTAAAAGGACATATATGGTATTAGGTTCTTAAGGTGTTATGGGGCTTCAATGTTTTCCTTTTAATGATAGATATTGGTGATAATGGAAAAGTGAAGACATTCTCTAGAAGCAAAAGGTTTAAAAATTAGCAAAAGTAAGACATAATATATGGAATGCAACTTTAATAACAACATAAGCACTAGTGAAATAGAAGTGATAATTCAAGGCCAAAAAGTCCCTCATTGCCAACAATTTGGTTACCTAGGATCAATCCTTCAATCAGATGGTGAAATTGATAAATATATAAGAAATAGAATTGAGGCAGGATGGTTAAAATGGAGATAGGCTAGTGGTGTTCTATTTGATAAAAGAATATGAATAAAATTGAAGAGAATGTTTTACAGGATAGCAATTAGGCCTGCTATTTCATATGGTGGAGAATGTTGGGTAGTACAAAAGAGGTGTGAACAACAAATCAATGTGGCAGATGCTTTAGTGGATGTTGAATGTTTCTAGAAGAGATAAACTACATAATACAGGCATCAAAGGAAGACTTGGAGTGGTTTCTATTTCAGATAAGCTACAAGAATGATGGCTTAGATGGTTTGGACATGTGCAAAGAAGATCAGACAATGAGCCTATAAACAAAGGTTGCTATATTACTATTCCAGGAAATCCACTGAAATGAAGACCAAAGAAGACATGAGGAAAAACAATCAAAGATGATATAAGAAACTGCAAATAAATAAACATCTAGCTCTTCATAGAGGTGAATGGCAAAAATGAACTCATGTAACCGACCCCATTTTGTTGGGACAAGGCTAGGATGATGATAATAATAAATGATAGATACTGAATTGGTTTCGTAGAAATTTAACAGAATAACTGAAATTGCAATATTTCAATTTTATGTTATAAAGAAACAACAAAGAAGAGCTGTGAAAAGATAATAGCATGAAACAAAATCAACATGTTTCATTGTTGTGCCTATTTATGTGATGGAATAGCACAGATATCTAACTATATCCAGTTAGGAGAATCTCTTGTAATTTACAATTCAACAAAATTAAGACTATTCACTGATATTATTTGAACCACTATGTCAAAGCCACAAATGCTCAAATAACAATATTCAGCACAAATACCACATTATATTTAAATGTTTCACCTATGAAATCTTTACAATTATTCTTTAAAAAAGATCCATTGGGTTTGGCCATGATACTAAATTCATTTTCAATTTCAGAATAGATTGTAACTAATCATAATGCTTTAGCGAAACCCCTGATTTTAATATTGAGCAACCATTGATCATTACTATTTTTAATCTTTATTTTGAACTCTACTTAATGCATTAGAGTTTGTAAACTGTTTTTGAGAAAAGTTCAGGCTTTATTGTAAAGGAAGAGAAATATTTACAAATGGGATCAATAACCCCACCAAACATCAATTAGTGGCACTCAGCGTGCTGACAGCTCCCATACCACCTCACCCATGCCATGCACCAGCACCAAACTAGAACCAACCCTAGAGTCCAGAGGTGAACCTCGCAAACATAGTTTTAAAACCCATTCAAAAAAATAACGCAAACCACAAGGATCAAATGCCAAAAACCCAAAAAGAACAATTGTGCTTCCCAGGAAAAAAATAACTGACTGAAGAGCACACCTACAAAACATACCCCAACCAAAGGATCCAACTCACAGTGGATCCTTAGGCATAGTCCTTTTCCCCCGTATTTGTCCAATTTGGCCTTAGGCAATGATCCCTTTTGACCCTGACTCTCTTGTGCCCCCTATTGTAGCCTCTCTATGTCCAACCATGTTTCCTATTTAGGCTCCACATGAAGATCGTCATGTAGGTCATTGCACAAGACTTGCAGCCTAGCTGCCCTCAGCTGAAGATGGATCTAGTAGATTAGATCCCGAAGCTTCGCTCTTTGTCTTTCCGATAGGTTCGTAGTCATACGCAAACCACCCTCGAGTTCCAACTAATGAGCCTTCCAAACCTATTGTTTGGCTGCCCTACGTTGTTCAGTTGCCTCCTTGCATGCCTTCTGTACCTTTGGACACGTTAGCCACTCCTACTTGTGTTTGTCCTTTGTTTAATGAGATGAGCTAGATTCCCTTCCCACATCCCAACCTTGGCCTAAGCCCGACACATTGTCTCCTTGACCAAACCTAAATCTCCATCGTTGATAGACCATTCGAGGGGTTGGTCTCATTGCTGTCAACACCTCAACTTCATGCTGCCACAGTGCCAAAATAAGGCCAGAATGTCTCCTTGGTCTTCAACATCACAATGAATTTAACAAGAAATGAGGTAAATTAACATCCACGTCGTGCCTAAGGCATTGCATAAAAGCAAAATGCATGCCCAATAGCTTCGAGGTGGTCCTTGCTTGGACAAAGAATTTGTCCACTAGCATTGCTATCTGCTGCCAAATGGCAGTAGCGTAGTGTGCGGTACATGACCACTGGCCGTTTTTGGTGTTTGACCATGAAAAAATTAGCAGGCGCATAACTGTGCAACACTAGCAAAATCTCTTCTCTTTCCGCCAGCAGGCCTAAAGCTTCCGCCATTGCAACCTCGGTCAAGAGAATTCTTCTACCTCAAAAATTTGTCTCTTTCCCCTCCCAATTCCCAAAGAAGGTGCCATTCGCAAGGTCTGGCACCCCATCAATCTGAGGCAACACCTCTGCCCACCCAATCTACTGAACAAGCATCCATAGCGTGTGATTTTTCTAGAACTCTTGCATCGTCGGCTCTTGGTATTGCTTCAGCCCTATGGTATGTGTTGCTTCCTCCCACAGCTGTAGCCCAGCAACAACAGTTGTGGACGGCCACGATAGGCTTTGTGCCCTAAAGATCAGATTATTCTGGTTTCTCCATGTTGCCCAAAAAATAGCCGTTGTCTTTTCATCCCTGTGCATGTGAGTAGGCGGATCCAGCCCTGCTGCCTGCCATGTGGCAATCATGTAAGCACATTGGTGAATCAAATGATGAACGGTCTCCTCTTCCCTCATGCATAATGGGCATCGGGGGTCAATAGCCATTCCTCTCTTCCGCAGAAAATTCCTTACTAGCAGTGCCTTATGTGCAATTAACCATTCAAAAGCCTTAATTTTTTTGGGTAGTTTGCCCCTCCAGATTGCCCTCCAACTGAGTAGCGGCAGAAATTTGTGTTGAATGATTTCGCTGGGCTGCTTGCCCATCAATCCGCATTCCCGCATCTAAGCTATATGTTTGCATAACTTTAGCCAAAACTACGACCCCTTGGGTCCAACCTCCCATAGCCCATACTTCCACCGCATAACATTGATCCATTGTGCAGGTCGCTCCTTGTGCGCCATCAGCTAGTTAGCTAGTTGTTGCATTCCCAGCACAACTTCGTCATTGAAAGACAATATCCCAATTCCCCCCACATGCTTGGGTTTGGCCGTATTTGCCTAGTTGACAAGGTGGATCTTTTTGCCCCAACTTTCCTCTTGACCACACAAACTGTCGGATTATCTGGTCGATTCGTTGGGTCACCCCCATCGGAGGATGAGCCGTAGATGTCGTAAATCTCACCATAGACATCAGGATAGATGAGGCAAGAATGATTCAACCTTTTTGGGACAAAAATTGGGTTGTCCAATGTGTAGTTTTCTTTTCTAATTTATGTACTAGCGTATTCCATGTTTGCCTCTTGTGCCAGTTGAACACTAGCATCCCAAGATAAGATTCCATCATCATTCTGGGCAGGATGCCCAAAACTTGGCAAATCCTACTCTGCACCTGCATCTCCACATTGACTAGGTGCAGCACAAACTTTGTCTTATTGACTTCTAACCCTAGCTCCGATGCCATCCGCTCTAGCACTTTTTAGAGAGCCACTGCCTAAGGCACAGTCGCTTGACAAAACATGATAGTGTCGTTTGCATAATGCTCAGTAACACAGTGTACACTAGCCACTGTCATGCCATGGAATCCCTCTAGTTCACAATATCCTTGTAGCGAGTCCATCATCAAAATGAAAAGCAAGGGCGATAATAGATCACCTTGATGTAGTCCCCTCCCAGGTGCCTCAAAACCCCATAGTCAGTCCTCGATATCAAACAAATACCTGCCCGATGTCTGGATTTGAAGACAAAGGTTCACAAAAGTAGGTTCAAAGCCTTTCCTTAGCATGATTATCTTTAGCGCTGCCCAACTTACAGTATTGTAGGCTTTCTTTATATCAACCTTCACATACATCCCAAGGAAACCTGAAGCCCGGTATGAACGGAGGATTTCTTGCAGCAAGATCACTTGATTCTGCAGGAATCAACCCTTCACAAACCTTGCCTAGTTCTCCCTTACCAAATGAGGCATTAGCAGTGCCATCCAGTGCATTAGCATCTTAGTAAAAATTTGGAGAAGGGTATTACAGACACCAATTGGCCTAAAATGCTCTAGTGAAGACGATGTTTCAGTTTTCGGTATCAGAACGATTTGTGAGCAATTGATCTCCCAGCACCCTTCTTGCCAATGCCACATATAATTAAAGGCATCCAAAAGATTCTCGCCGATAAGATCCAGGAACTCTTTAAAGAACTCAATGAGCCACCCATCAGGCTCCAACGCCTTATTAGGCTTCATAGTATCCATTGCCATCTCTAATTCCTACAAAGTGAAAGGATGAAGCAATGCCCAATTTTCAAAGGTTCCAATAACCCGTTGAATTGGCATTGACACCAGAACAATCTCTCCCCCATGCTAGATCTCCCCCCAATGCTGTTGCACTAGTTCAACAATCTTTGCCCCATTAGTCGTAGCCTCCCCTTCATGTACAAGCCTAAGTTTGCTCTTCTCCTGCCCATGTCCTTTGGTTGATGCAAAGAAGAATCATGTGTTTTTGTCCCCCTCTCAAAGCCATGTGATTCGTGATTGTTACCGCTAGTAAACCTCCTCCTCCAGCGCTAGATCCTGCAGATCCCTTAACAATGATTGCTCCTCAATCATCAGAGCCTCTCCCTACTCCTATTTTAACTGCACTTTAGTCAATCTTTGTACTAGCTGATCTCGGTAAGCTCGAAACTCGTATTTAATCTACCACAGCCTTATCCTTGATCTGCATCTTAAGCGTTCGTAGCCCATGCTTAAGGAAATCTTTGGGTTCCTTCTCTTGAGAATAATCTTGCCATATGTTCCACACCAACAACCTCAGCCATGGCTTAGAGAGCCATGTACGCTTGAACTGAAAAGGCTTGAGGGCCACAGCGCACGCATACTACAGGTTGCATAGTAGTGAACAGTGGTTAGAAGCCTGTCTCTCGCTACCTGTCACATGGATATCAAACTAAGCACTAACCTTGTACTTACCCACACTTGATCGATCTGTGATTGCACTCAATTTTTGCCTTTCCGCCTGTTGCTCCATGTGAAGTTGCATCCATCCATGTCCATGTCTACCAGATTATTCTCTCGGAGAAATTCCAGTGCTTCCTGGCTACCAAGAGGAATAGTGCCATCTCCTCCAATCTTTTCCCATGGGTAGAGACACTGATTAAAATCCCCTATCAAAATCCATTGCTCCTTGTTTGGCAATGTTGATGCAACCCGCTGTAGTTCCTGCAAACGAACCTCCCAGTTCTATGCACCATACACATTTGTAAGCCAGATGTTGGCCTGGGCTAGGTGCACCGTCTAGCTCCAAGTAGACTCATCCACCAAAACTAGTGGTGCCCAAGATAGAATGGCAAGCCCTCTAGCACTACCCCTGCATGACACCAACTACGACATCCAGCCATCCCATTGTAGTAAACCAAACTCTGACTACTGTACCTTCGTTTCTTGTAAGCAAACCATGTTACATCCCTCTCATCAAACAATCTCTTTCATGGTATTTCTTTTGTAGGGTGTACCCTGTCCCCTGCAGTTCTAGGATAGAATCTTCATGGACGACCTGACAACTTTTTGTTGAAGGTCTCCCACAAGGTCTTCTAAATCCCCAAGTCAATTTCCATATGTGTTTGTTTGCCTCTAGCCATAGGCGTACTGGGCTGGCCTATCTTGCCCTCCTTGGTGAGGTTGGAGTAGCCTCCCCCCTGAACTCAGCAAAGCCAAATCGTGGCCCAAGAATTTTCAACATTAGCGGTCTAGATGACCTGTGGACTACTGTCACCCAACTCCCCATAGGCAGGAGCTTTGGAACCGGCAGTCCCACCTATTCTGCATTCTCCATTGGTGTGCAAGGGGACCATGTTGGTGAAGACTCACTAGTAGGTGCAACGTGCACCATCTCCACATTCCCCTCCATGGCCATAGTCCCCTCCTTGGCCACCAGTACCGTGGGTACCAAGACTGCATGCCTATTTTGGATCTGAAACCACCCGGCTCCTTTGCTGGTTTATCCTTATGTTTTATTGCCATTTCAGGTTTGCTTCAAACCTTGTAGTTGGCCAACTGGTGCCTAGGCTTTCCACAAACCGAGCAGCCTTTCGCAACCTTTGGCAAAGAAGTGGGTTCCTCAAGGTTTTGGTATTCAATTCGTATAGTTTCCTCACTGTCCAAAAAATCTAGTGTGACTTCCTTAACCAGCACTTTTGACAAGAGCGGTTGCCACACACAGAAGTGTGCAAAGCCCATCCTCGTCATTGAACTAGGGAATTGGTCAAGGGTTATGAAGTCACTGAAGAAACCTGCCAAAGCTTCTATAAAGTCTGGCATCCAAATATCCTAGGGGATCCCGACACCCTAATCCAAATTGGCGCTCTAGCAAAAAGGTCTTTTTCCTAACGCACCCCTAGTCTCCACGGCATCAAGGCAAGACCTCACACCCCGTAAAACCAATGTCCTTCAGCTAGAATGTGGTCGTGTTCCTCAATGGATTGGAAAATAAACAACAGTTGGTCCCTTGATAGGCAGCGGAGCTCAAGATCCCTTGTTTTCCACATGGTCTTTGCCCACTTTTTAATCAAATCCAGCCTAGGCTTGACCCCAAACTTTCCAATAAGGCTATGTTCCATTGTTGCAACCCCTTTTTTAGAGTGTCTGCACATTCGGAGCTGCATACTGCCCTCCTGTCGGGAGCAGGCCTCAATGCCACCCTCCCTTGGCCTCCAACCCTTCATGGCAGGCATCCCTGACCCAGGGCCATCCAACAAGCTCCAAACATCAGCGCAAGCTGAGTATCTGGCCCCCAATCCTGCAGCTGTTCCTCCATTCAAAGCCCCACTTGTGTCTGCGCTTGCGGCTGTGTTGGCTCCCATGTCGATTCCAGCTCCTCTGCCAACACCTGCACCCACAGCCACAACCCATAGCTCCTCCATCAGCTCCCGCACCCACAGCCATGCCCACACCCACGGTAGTTCCTGCTCTGCCCATTTCAAATTTTTCAAAATTGGTAAACACATAACTTGTTTTAGGAGTGAAATCATTCAATAATTGCGTTTATTAATTGACATGATTTTTTATGAGTGGTTAAAAATTCTGTGATAAGTAACTGATTGATGAAATATTGCAGTTTTTCAAGTGGAAAAATTCTTCATTACTTTGCAATTTTTTCAGCTGATTTTTTCCCAATAGTTAGCACAACTCATTTTTTCAAAATCTCCTGATATTTTGGCAAATGCTTTCAGTAATTTATACAAAGTTATAAAAGAAATTTGATATTAAACTTTTAGAGAACAAAAATGCTAATCAAACTAATAAATTGATAAAGCATGAATTGATTATATTGTTTTTGTATTTAATTGTTCTATTAATATCATTTCTTTGGATTAATCAGGTTGACAGTGTTACCATATACATATCTAATGACACAAGTTGTTTGAACAAAATGAAATGTCTCATTACAACGCTTTAAGCTTTTACATTAAAAACACAGGATGGAATTCAAAAGATTATCCTCTAACATGGAATATTATGAAACCATGTCTCAATGACGTTGAAAATATGCTGGTAGTGCAGAAATGAATGATTTTGTATACATTATGTCATACTTATATATTTGTATACTTCTTATTATATTTATGTCTACTTAATTATGCTTTTCAATT
>MNCI01004978.1:189437-234503 GCA_015680685.1 Gnetum montanum | reverse complement strand
GAAAGGCTAATGTATCATATTATTGATGGGCTTCGTGATGAAACAAGAGAGACCCTAGGGATGTATGCCCAAGGTCAACTATACGAACTACGAACCCATCAATTCCAAGAGCTTATTAAGCAGGTAGCAAAAGAAGAAGGAGAAATGGCTAGATGGGAGAGTGTTGAAAAACATCAACAGGACCAAAGTCTCAACTTAACAGAGGTCCATAATTACAAAAGGGATAAATGAACCTATCTCAAGGAGGAGGAACCATCTTTGCTGGTACAACAATTATTAGAGGAAGTTGAGGCAAATATCAATAAGGTGCTGGAATGGATGCATAAAAAGTGTGGGGAATATATCAATATTATTGGAGATAGAGTTTTGACAACCCAAGAAGCAGGAAAAAATATCATTAGACATTTGGAAAGAAGGGATGAGGAAAATAAGAGCTCAACTACCAATCATACATATGAATGCAACATTTGCTTGTACGATCACCCAAAGGGCCAATGCCCAATCTTGTTACATTTATATGAGCATTGGGAAAGCACGTTACATCCAGAGTTTGTATAGAGATATTGTGTTCGATCATAGTGGCAACAATCCCAGTCATGGGGGAAGCTATCCCTAAATAGGAGACACCCTTCGTATCATCTGAATCCAAATGCTTATCTAGTCTAGCATCCTGTTTTTCCAACTAGGTCAACGTACTCTATCTCGCTGCATTATTATTCTCCTCAGTACTATTAGCCCATGTCCTCAACACAACCACCGCCTTGTGTACCTTACACTTCTCCTAAATTTCAACATTCTCATCCTTTCCCTCCCTCTACATTGCCACCAATTGTTCCTAAAGTGTCTGCACCACAGCAACAACCCACGAACATAACTTGTGCTACTATTACCAGCAGCAGTGAGAGACCTACTCAACATCGAAGGCATCCCTTCTTTAGATATGACTGTAGGAAGGGATAACACAGTTCCAAGGCCACTGCATTCTCCAACTCAGCACAAGTCCAATACTGTGGTGCATCCTTCTCTTCGAACCCAACACCTCGTGTTACTTCATCAAGGCCACCAATTAACATGCCAACAACCATATGGCCCAATGAATATTGCCACAGGGAGAGACATGTTGATCCTTGCATACCATCTTATGGTCACAAGTACCATAGTGGGTCAACTCCTTATAAATTAACCACATCTTATAACTTGCCCAACTATGTCAACTCTAATCAAGTGTGTGAACCCCAATGGGGTAAGTATGACCAGGTACCAATATTTTCAACATGCAAGGATCCTAACCTTCCATGTATTAATTCTAGCCATGCTCAACCGTTTAGTTATGGGGGGTATCCTCCATTCTAACAATATAGAATTAATAAATGTTTTTTTGTTTCTTTAATTTTTCAACTTTTTGTTTTCCAGTTTTTCACCTTTTAATTTACTATTTTATCTTTTTGTATTTTTATCTTTTTCTGAGTAATCTCATCTACGAATAAAACACTCATGTGACTCATTGGTTGAGGTGTTATTCTATGCTATCAAGTCTCAGGTGACTAATTATTTGAACAGCGAGCCCATCACATCCACCCAATCATTCTATTAATAAGAGGTTTTGCTCTGGGTACAATGATATTCTTGACATCATTAAAACTTAAAGTAATTTTGTGCTCATTATGCCTAGAGTGAAGAAGGATGGACTAAGAGGGAATGGCTAGGATGTGACATCAAGGGAACTTGTGGATTCTTTTTGGTGACATCTGTAGGTGCTATCATGCAGCTTGGTTGTACTAAGATCATTGTAGATCTAACGGAAAATGGGAGTAAGAGTATTAAAGGCACCCAATAAAGAACCTAACACTATTCTAGGGGGTCCCACTGGAAAGACATGCACCCATGCCTGAAGGTGGGTGGCTTCTTTGGATTAAGTACTTCGTCAAAAAGAGAGAGAGAAGAAAGTGTGCCATAGTGGCCAAACAAAAAGTATGCTACAAAGAAGTTCCAAGTCACTCTTCCCTTGCACAAAATGCCAAGTGATCATACGCCTTGTTGTCATGGTGCTCTTATGGTTGTCCATCATTGGATGAAACAATGCGATGTCACTGATTGGAGGAATGGACTTGGTCTTGATTTTGGAGTGATGGGCTAATGACACATTAATCATGCCCTACACTCAAGATTCATTGTGCTCTAAGTCAGTTACCTCACATCCCAATCTTTGCAATCCCTTCTTCGATTCATCCCATCTTGTTGTTCATGTATTTGTGACTCGTGTCTTGTGTAGCATTGAATTCATACCTCATCATGGTGGTATCTACATGTGTGTGTTTGTTGCATCGATATAGATTACATTTAACCCTTCTAGTAACTACGGACATTTTAAGGTGTGGTTGTGCAAGGGCATTATAGGTTGGAACTTGCATTGGGAAGGACCCACTTGCATGACTTTTGTAATTTTTACTTGTTGCACACCACCACATCATCTTATACCCTTTGAGTACTTCATTGCCAAATCTATTCTTTTCTTTGTCATCATTTTATCAAACGTTCCTCAAAACCAGGTCTGACATTAAACTTTTAGGGCAACTTCCTTGAAAAATTTCTAACTCTAAAATCACACTAAGTGAAGAATTGAACATTTATTAAAGGTAATGAGTAAGGTATGAAATCATTGAACCTTTTTCAATAACCTTACTAACAATTGATCTTTGTGTGATTATAGATGGCCCCTAAAAGAAGACAACAAGGAGGACCTTCTTAAGGTGCAACCGAACGACCTGGGGAAGAAAGAGGCCAACGACCTCATGAAAAACATGCAGAGCAGAAGGTAGAATCATTCAACATCCATCATGGAACTCTTGTTACTGCATAATATATCCAAGAAAAATGAGGAGAGGTTAGGGCCCGAGCCTATGAAGAGGAACGACGGCTACTTGCGGCATGCATGACAAGGCCAATCAAGTGTTCCCGCAGCTACCGTGCCCATGGAAAATGTTGACTCCATCAAACATTGGACCATCAGCATGGACAGATCATAATCCTCGGATAGAAGAGGAGAAATGTTAGGTGCTTCTTCAATGGTATCAATCTTAGAAGCCTGATGCACAAGACAACGAAAGAGACCCATGGAGGAACCACCACCATCGGAACCACATGAGTTCCAATAAATTCTATCATTTTGTGTCTGTGTCCCAATTTTTTAATATCCACTGCAGCATGAATAAATTTTTAGTCAGTCAATAATCCCATACCTATCCACTGTGTATTCAATTGAGCTTGTTCCTCACTTTCTTTGACTTGAGGACGAGTTGTTATTTAGTCGTGGGGATGTGATGAAGTACTAAACAGTCGATGCGTTGACTAGGCCACGTATACAAGGCCTCGTATATGCAGCCGCATTGATGCGGCCACGTCAATGCATCCCTCCATGCTTCGACATGACCCTATTTACGCGGAGCCTGTTTTAGCCTATAAATAAGTGGGTCTCCACCACACTTAGGTATCTTTTGGGTTAATTGTAGGGAAGCTCTTGTAGTTTGTTTTCATAGGATTTAGACTATTTTCCCAAGTGCATGCCTGCAGTGTGATGCTTGTAATTGTATGGCACCTTTATTTGAGTGTGACATACTTGGACGTGCACATGACCAGAAATAAAGATCGAGATTACTTCATCATTGCAGCATTCACTTAGTTTTAATTGTTTAATTATTATTGTTAATTGTTATTTTATTTATTGTTTTCTTAGTTAATATTTCTTTATCATCATTTACTATTCCTGTTGTTAAATGTGAAATGAGCACAACTTAATCACGAGCATTGAAGTGTGACTACTTGGTAACCGAGTAGCGTACCTAGGCCATGCATTTGGTACTCCCAGTGGTAGTCATGCACGAGGTCCAAGATGTGTATGAATGATTAAGGAATGGATGCTCATCGCACTTAGGCTAGTTTAGATTCTCTCTCACCCTCTCTCTTTCCTAGTTTAGTTGATATAATTTACCATCATACCAGGAGTAGCATTAGTATAGGAACACATCATACACCTCACTCTGGACTAAACCATACGTGACAAAGCCAATACTAGTCTAGGTGAGAAGACAAAAAACTACGATCTATGAGTAAACATCTAGATACCACAGCTAGTTCGTCTGTGAAGTTCGACCGGACTGTGCATGAAATGCTCGTATTCGTATGGTTGAGTGTAGGAGTACCTCGCCACTCATCATCAACTTTCAAAGATTATTTTCATTTCCTTTTGTAGACCAAGTGCTGGATGCTATTTCTGAGCATAGCTATTATAGCTTTCTAGACAGTTATAGTGGCTATAACCAAATTTGGATCGCACCAGAGGATCAGGTGAAGATAACTTTCACAAGTCCTTGGGGGACTTTTGCTTATTGTCAAATGCCATTCGATCTATGTAATGCCTCAACTACATTTCAACGATTAGTCCTTAGCATTTTCCAACAACAAATCGGTAGTGGGGTAGAAGTCTTCATGGATAACTTTTCTACCTACGAAGCTACATTTGGAGTAAGCGCTAGATCGTCTTGAGCAAGTGTTAAGGAGATGTGTCGAAACAAACCTCTGGTTCAATTGGCAAAAGAACCATCTTATGGTCTAGGAAGGCATATCCTTGGGGCACCATATCTCAAAAGTAGGAATCAAGTTGAACCTTGAAAAAATAAGGGTCATCCAAGGAATAACCCATTAACCGAAAATAGTTAAAGAAGTGTGGTCATTTCTTGGTCATACTGGCTACTACTGGCGCTTCATCGAGAACTTTTCCAAAATCTCCAAGTTGTTGGTTGAATTAACAAAGAAAGATGCATCATTTGTTTGGACCCCTGCATATGAAATAGCATTTCAGCAACTGAAGTAGAAGCTTGTTGAAACCCCAATTCTACAAGCACCTGATTGGTCCATACCATTTCATGTGATGATTGATGCATCAAATTATGCTTTGAGGGTAGTGCTTACGTAGTTGGATGATCAAAAACATCCATATTATATTCACTACATAAGCCGAAGTATCACAGGTGCATAGCTGAGCTACACCACTATGGAAAAGGAGTTGATGGCGGTGATGTTTGCATTAGAAAAGTTCAAGCACTATGTGCTTGGCTATAAAGTGTTCGTGCACATAGATCATAGCGTCGTCTGATTTTTAATGAATCAATCAATGGTGAGCCCTTGTGTCATATGGTGGCTCATGATTTTGCAAGAGTTCAATCTCACAATGGTAGATTAAAAGGATGTGGAAAATATGGTCGCTGACCATTTATCAAGGCTAATATGGGACGACAAGGAGAGAGAAAGCCCCTTATCTGATCAATTTCCTGATAAATCTCTCCTTGCAGGGGCTATTAATGCACAAATGCCTAGTGAACCAAAATGGTATGATACCATTCTCACTTATTTGCTCAAGCAAGAACTACCGCAAGGTCTGGACACCAGGAAGAAACAATAGTTTCTTTACCAGGTCAAGCATTTCATGGAAATCAATGGGAATCTTTACAAAGTATGTCATGAAGACCTAGTACGCTAGTGTGTCCCTAACACAAATCAACTACATGTTCTCCAAGATGCTCATGAAGGCCCTTGTGAGGGCAATTATGCTGGGAGATGCACATCAAAATCCTTATGGCAGGATATTACTGGCCAACAATCTTTAGGGGTGCATACCAATTCGTCTGTGCTTATGATCGTTGTCAAAGGGATGGTGGAATGACAACTCAAATGGATGGGCCACAACAATGGATTCAGCCTCTCGAGCCATTTGATATTTGAGGCATTGACTTTATGGGTCCCATCGCACCTTTGTCAAATGAAAAGGCACATATAATAGTTGCGGTTGACTATTGCACTAAGTGGGCAGAAGTAGCAGCTATCATCGATTGTACATCCACTACTGCTGCTTGATTTGTACAACAAATATCATAAACAGGTTTGGTGTGCCTCATGCGTTAATTTCTGACAATGGAACTCATTTCATAGGTGCCACTTTCTGAAAATTTATGCAGCGCTTGGGGGTTGAGCACAAACTCACAACACCTTATCACCCTTAAGCCAATGGTCAAGCTAAGGTCACTAATTGGGAGATTAAAAAAATTCTAATGTGCACTATTAGCAAGTAATAAAGGGATTGGAGCACCAAATTAAACAATGCCCTTTGGGCCTATCGCTCCACATGGAAGCTTCCCATAGGTTATTCTCCTTATGAGCTCTTGTATGGAAAACTACCAACATTGTCCATTCAATCCGAGCTCTGTACACTTTCTACAACCTATGACCTTGACTTGGATCTAAGTTTAGCATAAAAAGAACAATTAATAAACCTCAACTTGCTAGATGAAAATCAGTTAATGGCCCTGTTGTCCGATGAAACACATAAGGCATTCAACAAGAAATGCCATGACCTCAAAATAGGAAAAGTTAAGTTTTAACCAGGAGACAAGGTCCTCTATTGGAATCTCACACACATACCTCAACAAACCAAATTTGAAATATTGTGGAAAGGATCTTACATTATTGATGAGACGTTTCCATCTGGGACCATGATTATCTATAAACCTGACAGCCCAAATAAGAAATAATTAGTCAACATCCAACAAGTGAAACCTTTCCATGAGCCCAAGCTAACCAACTCAACAGACACCTCACCAGATGGACAACCATGTTCAATCTTTTGGATCTCCCTCCTCCAACTTAATCGTGGGGGAGATGGCCACCCATACTAACACTTTATGCGACTCCTTAGTCTTTTAAATTTTTTGTTTTACACATTTTTGGTTTTACAACTTTTTGTTTTCATATTCTTTGTTTTACATCTTTTTGTTTTTCAGGTTAGTGATCTTTTCTAAGTTTTTGTTTAACACCATCGTTAGTATATTTAATATCTCTTGAATACTCTTTTACTTTCTTTTATATTTTCTTGTGTTTAATGTGATTCTCTACTCTTTTTGCTAATAAGGTGTTAGGTAAAATGATAATATGCTACTTGATGGTGGTATGTTTCATTTGTAATTTGATTGTTGATGTTTGGTTTCTGACTTTGAATGTCGTTACTAACAACTAGGACATGGTTTCTTTTCATGTACCAGGTAGTGAGTCCACATCATCCATCCATCCACACACTCTATGGTTTTCCTTGTTTTGGAAACATGTAGTCCCTTTTTCATTAATGCAACCATAATAAATTGGTGACTTGTGTAGTTTCTGGAATTGGGAAGGAATCAAAGGTTTGGACAGGGTGTGGCTTCAAAGGGATGCAGTATTCTTTGTGCTTTTCCATTTTCCTATGTGTGGGGGTGTTCTCGTGAGCTTCTCACCATTCTATGTCATTCCACAACAAGAAGTCAAATAAGTCCTTGCATGGTGTGGTCCTCATCATCAAAAAAAGAAAGACAGAAAGATGTGGATTCAAAGCACACCCCTTGGACAAAATAAATGCGGAAACACATGGGTCTTTGCATCCATTCAAAAAAAAAATATGGAAATTCAAAGCACATCCCTTAAACCAAATAAAAGTGCTACAAGAACTAGTTATGGGACTTGTCTTGTCTTCTCTAACTAAGGCCCTTTCTCACTTCCTACTTTCTTTTCAATTTGGAATGGTGGTTGTTTTGTGGAAGCATTCTTATGTCTCAAGGAATGGACTAGTCTTAGAATGTCGATGCAAAGTCACTGAAAGTGGTTGGTTTTGGTTTGGACTAAGGATGGATCTTACCGAGTCATTTAATCACGAACTCCACAAAGGACTTCATGTGACCATAATGAGGAACTCCATTCCATTCTCTCTCTCATCCATCTATGCTTTTCATGCATCNACACATCAAACCAAAACATTGAATCAAAACATGAAACTGGCAANATCAAATTCTTTTTATTTACCCCATCAATGCCATCCAGTTGTGCACATCTTCAGAACTATTTTTAGTGAATTTCTTCTTTTTATTGTTGTGAATTTCTATACCTTCTTTCCAATACTCCTTGTGTTAAGCTTTTTTTGAATTTTATGGACCGCTTTTCTTACTTACCCATTTGTTAGTCTTCATACTAACATTATCAAGCAACCAATTTACCACAATCACAACTTAGCTAGATAAAATCACTAATGAGACAAGGTATTCAGCCGCTATGTGTTACACTTTATATACTAATCCTTGATTCTATTGTGATTGTAGTGGGGAGCATGGACTAGAAGCGGGACTGTCTTCACCAAGGAGGATGCAACAATATCACTTGCAGGAGATCGTTCATGATTGCTAGATCTCTTCTACCTCTCCCTCATTCTTTTGTTGCCAAGAGGGGTTGGATGTCCATTAGATTCGAGGGTGTTCTTCCTTGTTGTCATGAACACCCAAATTTTGTACACAATTGTAATAATGTATGCTTGGGCACTTCTGTATTTGTCTATTTTCTCTATGTCACTTTGCATATGAGTCAAACATTCTATACCTCCTAATATATTTTACAGGGGACTTGTTCCTCTTCTTCTATGCTCGAGGACGAGTTTTCATCCAGTCATGGGGGTATGATGAATTGTGTTTTTTATAAGCTTTGATATCGGAGCGGTCGCAATATCTGGTACGCGATATCGTGGCCCAAGATGCAATATTGAGCATTCGATATCGCAGGGTTACTCCCGGGCCTATAAATACAGCCTTTGGGCACATGATTTAGGAGTAGTTTTTGCAGTCAAGTAGGGAAACTCTTGTAATTTGTTCATTTGAGAGTTAGAATATTTTCCAAGTGCCCACAGTAAGAGGTCTAAGTGTGATTGAATCTTTATTCAAGCATTGATATACCTAAACAAACCATTGTGTTGGCAATAAAGACAAGCTCTTTGATTCATCCTTGCTGCACTTGAGGCTTTCTTTCTCTATGCATTTACATATCATGATTTCATGCAGTTTACATTAATGATATTCATTTAGCAATTAATTTTGATTTTGATAAATTAAGCAATTGATTAAAATACACAAGCACAACCGTTTTGAACATATGTGTGACACTCGGTAGCTTAGCAACGATTAGCATTTGACAACCCAGCAGTGTTTTACACACAGTCCACGATGTGTCCGGGAAGTGGGGATAGTTACTTGTGTTAGGCTAGATTAGACAATAGTTTACTTAGCACTTAATTACTCTCATTTTTTTTTTTGTTTTAGGCGAGCAAATTGATAAAACACAAAATAATAAAAATCTTATGCCTCAGTCACACTTAACCATACAATTGCATTTCACAAGTGGGGCTGGGAAGACAACGAACGGACAACATGCACTCATTGTTTAGCTCTAGCGTACTTGGTAATTAAAGTCTGCGAAATTCGACGGGATCGCATGTAAACGCTTGTAATTTGTATTGTTGGACGTAGGGGTACCTCGCCGCTCATCAAGTGCCAACCAGAATGTTACATTTGACGGTAAAGATTCTTGACATAAGATTAATAACAAGTAACTAGGTGAAGATATTCCACAGGTGATACCACTTTTTTGCTTTGATTCAAATATTGGTATTAAGCTAAAACTTTTTATCTTGAATCCTTTTGCTATTTTAAGTTCAAGCATGAATGTTGAAAAGTGATGTAAATTTTATTAGGACTGGGACTTTCCTCCCTACTAATAGTTAATTTTCTTCACTTATTTTTTCAAAGTATATATATATTTTGATTATATCTACTTAGTGTCAAGCTTGTGATGTACTCTAAATTTTCTTTGCTTATTATTAGTATTTTTTTTAGGGTTCGACACTTGCACCCCACTGCCCCATCACCTCCTCATTGAGCAAAAAATGAATGCTTCATTATTGACAATTTAATATAAAAAAGATATTATGTTGGCTATATGTTTTTGGGGTACACAGTAAAAAAAATTAAGGTCGTGAATGATAGGTGGCTCAAGTGATTAGCTAATTGTCTTGTTAGGCAAAAGGTTGTTGATTTGAGTCACACAAGACATCATTGTATTCCTCTATAACTCTTCTAATGTATTATGTTGGCTATACATTGTAGGATGTACTTATAGTCATTCTTTTGAGTTCCTATACCCCACCTAAAAAGTTTCAGGTTGCAACAAGTTAACACTTGCATGGCAAATGAAATTACATGCTTCAAATTATTAAATTCTATTTCTTATTCTCAAATGAACTTTTGCAATTGAATATAAAAAAAGATGCAATAATATTAATTTTTTAAAAAGGTTTCAAAATCCTCATTGTAGAGTTGTATCTCCATATTTATTAATTGCTCAATCAAAGCATAATTTGTGGCATTCATTGTTATTATTTTGAAACTTAATTCCATGATGAGCAAAATTACTTTTCAGGGGTATTGATATCTATGCATAGATTAAAGTAATACATGCACGGTATGTAAATTAAAAAATTGCTAAAAGACCTCGTGTTGCTAAGATTTTGAATGGAGTTTAAAAACCACGCACATGAATGAAAAATCATTGTATCACACCTCAAGACTAACTTGATTTATTGTTGAAAAATGAAACTAAATGTAATTAATTATATTCAATATGACACTTTTGGATATGTGAGGCCACATACCACATCAATTTTGAAATACTTTTCAAAGAATTTGTTCTTCTTGGCATTGCCCACCAGAATAAAACAACTTGTGCCTTAGGGCTCTTAGCACTAGGCTTACCTCTAAAAAACTAAACACGTAAATAATATTTTAAAAATATTTTTAATAAATAACAAAATTGCAATTCATTACTTAAAATATATGAAAAAAAAGAGGTTCCATTTTAATTGTATAATGCTAAGTCTTAGCTAATTATCTATCAAATGTTCAAGTCTAACATTACCCCCTTTGGCATCTCTACCCTAAAGTCGAATACTGCAGGTTGAACAGTCAAACACCCTTAAGCCAAACTAGAGGTGAATATTGCAGAGTGAACACCCAAGCACCCTTAAGACACGTTTGGTTTTTTAAGATTTGCCGATGCTTACATCCCTTTGGATATTGAATCGCATAGACACCAAATCCAAAAGATCATGATTAAACCATGGGAAGATTCAAAATTCAGTATAAAAGGCTCATCAATGGATCCAGGATTCAACTGTGGAAATCCAAACAATTTATTTAATTTGAAATGTCAAAACATGCCCTTATGTATAATGGAAACCAAAACATGTCCTTTGTATAATGGAAACAATCCTTTCGGTGTTTTAACCCAGCAACTAGCATCAATGTACAAACTCCCCTCAACAAAAACCGCCATAAGTTTTAGATACTCTCCGAATCATTATGATTGCATTGAGTACAAAACATGCAACCTTGTGATACAAGCAAACCTTGCATATTTTTTACCCCACATGAACAATAGGCACCATGGAAAATGGATAAACGTTTGCAATACTTGATTTTTAATCCTGCCTACGTTCGTCAAAACTCTGAACTATTAGGAAAATGCATGCATATTACTTGAAGGAAAATGAAGCATTCAAATAGAGTGCCACAGGTTGATGCAAAAGAATTTTACTCCAATTAAATTTCCACGCGAACTACCCTACAAACCGAACACTGCAACACAAACCAAAAACCAAACTTGCAAAGGATTCATACATAAATGCTGTTGCTATTTTTTATGCATCCAAGCACACATCAACGTTCGCAGTCAAATAACACATTTAAATACATTTGCATACATACACTTAAACATCAAAATGAACAAAACTTCAAAATAAGTTTCAAAACTTTAAGTTGAATGATGTTATTTGCATTTAAACCTGACCATAAAGAAGTCACAATCAACTGAACGCAGTATGCATCTGATGCATGCCAAATTACCACACATAAAGGCAAAAACGTTCGAATCATTATAGAAGCTATAAGCTATATATTAAAAAAAAAAATAAAATTCCTCGCAGCTTACACAAGTAGAGCAAACACCAATTTGGTATTTGCCTCTAGATGTAGTGTGTGCCAGAAGCTAACAGATGAAACATAAAGATCGATAACAGCTTCTTAAGCATTAACCCTCTGAAGATTCAACAGAATGAATCTGAAATGTGTGATCAAAATCTAATACATGAAATCAGAAACAATGACCCACAAGGATCATGTACAGAAAGTCAAAAAGAAAAGTGCTTGGAACAGAGGGTTCAGGAATAAATTAAATTGAACACTACCACTGATGTTGCTAACATTGCCAAGGTCAGAATCAAAGTGACAAGCAAAATAGAGAGTCGGCTAAGAAAAGAAGCCACCAATTTTTTTGGCAAAAGCATCATCATCATCTTCATCATCTAAAAAGTCGTCCTCTTGCATCTGATCCTCATGTTCTTCTTGATCTAGTTCATACTCATGATCAGCATATTCGCCATCATCCTTGACTTCAACACCGTCCATTGCTGCATCCTTGTGTTCCGTTTCCACATCAGATGTCTTTGCATCTTCAGACGTTCTTGTCTGGTGCTGAATTCCAATTTCAACAGATGAATCCTTCTCATGCGGTACAGAAGCATCCTCTACCACATCCTCTGGTAAAACTGCATCAACATCTTCATGAACCATTGGTTTATGGCTAACCTGGGATGACCCTTCTTCAGGCATGTGCTCATCGAAATTATTATCATTAAGCTGAGCTGACTTTCTTTTAGCCTTCAAAATATCACTGAATGGCTTTGGGCCCTCAAAATCTGGTTCACCACCTAATTCATCAGTGAACTTGCCAGAACCAGCTCTGCAATCATCCCTGCATGCATCATCACTCTTGGATGGCATATTTTCCAACAACCCACCAATGTTAGCACTACGTTCTTCACCGTTTTCACGGTTTTTCTCTTGTTTAATCTGTGCAAGTGTTTTTGGACCAGCAAAATCTACACTATCTGATTTCACTTCACCAGATCTTGAACTTGCACCTTTAGAAGCTCTAGCTTCCGATGCATTGGAGCCATCTCTAGATACCTTTTTGTCCATGTCACGATATTTGCTTCTGAAATTGCCAGTCCCATGCCTTGGAGATGAGGTTCTGCCATGAGACCTTCTATCAAAACCAACATCAGACTTCCCTTTGAAGCCCTGATCACCCTGAGGTCTCCCATGAAGTCTCCTGCTATTACCTTCTCTGTAAATTACATCCTGCTGCTTTCTTCCTTCAATTTCCCTTGGCCTCCGGGTATTATAAGGTGCATCACCTTGCCAGCCATCCAGATTTCGTCTTTTTGCTGAATTTTCAACAAGAGAACTACCGCCATTTCTTCTGCGCTTTGTGAGCATGTGTCTGAGATCCTCAACGTTATTTCTCAGATTGTCATCACTGGATAATGATCTCCTATCTCTTCCATCTGGGAAGCCTCTCCCATCTGAGATCCTATCATCAAAAGCACCAGGACGTTTTCGCCCAATGCGATCATAGCCTCCTCCTCCTCCTCTCGGCATATTTTGTTCATAATTTGCATGATCTTCATAATATCCTGACTGATCATGGATATTCTGATCTGGTTGGTCATGATCATAATATGAAAAATCCCTTCTATTACGAAGGGTATAGTCTTGACCAGCAAGCATTCCTCTACCCACTTCCATATCATGAAGATAACCAACCTCTTCTGGATGCCTCAGATGTTCAGGTCCATCATCAACAAGAACATCAAACCCTGGGGACGATCCTCCTAGGATATCCTCATGATCATTCCCATTTGTCAGTCTCTCATCTGCAGGCTGGCGCATTCTACTCCTGTTCTTTAACTGAACCTGTCCTCTGGGTTGTGTTGCATCAAAATCTGGGGCAGCTAGCTCTAAATCTTGATTGCCTTTTGAGCCTTGCAGGGGTCGTACCTGAGTAGCGAACTTTTGCTCAGACTGCACATGAGGAACTTTGACATTATTCAGTTGATTTAGAACTGGGTAACCTCCGTATTGCAGGGAAGTGATGTTAGTAGTAGGCTGGAATGGCATAGTGTGCGATGGCTGCACAGGTTTTGCATTATCCAACTTCAATGTTGAAGATTCCCTAGGCTGATTGACTACAAAACTCTGTGAAACTTGTGCCTTGGATTCCAATGCCGAAGCTGCCTTATTGCCACTAAACTGAGAAGTTCCTTGAACCGTGTCTTTTTCAGCGTTGCTAACAGCACCACCATCATGTGTTTCCTTGCTGCTAGATTGAGGATCAGCTGGAGCTGCACTGACTTTTCCTGGTTTCCGAACTGCAGAATCACCACCTGAAAACTGACCATGCAGGTAGGGGCATTTATCGCCCTTTGAACAATATCCCTGATTAAAATAAATGCATGGAACTCTTGATTTATGTGCAGTCGAAGATGTTCCTCCTGGCAAACCTTCAAGTGGCTGAAAATGATTTTAAAAAATCAATCAATCATACAAATTTGAGAGGTTAACAGATGAAAATATTCGAACAATTACGACTTGAAAACACTAAATTTACAGATATTGATGTATTAAAGGTATAACAGCACTTGTAGGTTGCAGTTACAGATAAAATCTAACCACAAAATGATTTACTTGTAGGTAGAACATATTTTCGGATTGAAAATCATTTGAAATAAGTATAGTCTGAAATTGATATTTTCCAACAATGACGTGTTTTCCAAACCCATATATTACTCAGCAGTACGATGAATCTAATTTCTTTCAAAGAGATTTCCTAGAATCCTTAAGATTCAATCTTCCATCAACATGAATTTAGGGGTTTGCAGGTTTAAAAATTAAAAAAGCAGAAAGCAAACCTAAAAAAAGCATCATAAAACTTACTGGATGCCTGAAGGTGCAGCTACTATTATTAAGGCAAATTCCATTGAACCAATACCAACAATCCCTAGGATTGTTTCTTGCAGCATCACTATGCCGAAACTCGCATTCAGAACCCTGGAAATAACATATTAACAATCAATTAACCATAAACTAACAAATCAGCGACCGCTTATCTCAATCAGGTTACTCAATTCAAGAAAAAAAATTACTATAATTTCAGATGAAAAATTAGCTCCCGAAACAATTGATTTACGTGTATTTGTTAGATAACATAATCAACAATTCGTAGCCTCGAAAACTATTAAAATTACCAAATCTATCCACCTGAAAGAAAGAACAAATCTCATACAAACAGAACATTCACTACATCAATCTTCTCATTAGTTAGATACCTTTACTTCCCTCTGTCCCAGCACACAGGCGTAAGAACGCTACTTCACGTTGAACAATACAAATCTCTCGACAAGTAGAAATCCCTAGCGCAATGCAAGTTCATGATCCTCAAAACCAAACGATTCAGGATACGCATAACAAACACGAAACGAAATACTATTATTCTTAAAAAGGAGAAGAAAAGCGACGCTTCCTGACATGCATGACTTCAAATCGCTCAAAAAAACGATGGACGAAAACGCTAGGGTTCAGACTTATGCAACCCTAATTGTTCAGAGATTAGGATTTCGCAGAAATTGAAAACCAAGATAAAACAAACTCGGGTTAAGCGAAAAAGAAAAAAACAACATACCTTTTTACAGGTCACTGGAGAAGCTAAATAATAGATGCAGTCGGTACTCTTCTTGAGCGTCTCCTCGTCCATGGGAATCGACGAAACCGGTTGCATGATGATAAGCGAGCAAGAGAGTTTCAGTAACGGAACATCACCCGATACGAGCTACAGTTGCCCAAGAAAAACCACGGATGAAGCGCAGAGAGACTGTGCCCTAGCCGGAATAAAATCGCAGGGTTTTTGCGAACACGGATCTAAGACACAGATCTGGATCCTGTTCTTGCGTTGCTAATGGTGGGAAAACATAGATACATGTATATATCTAAATATGTATATATATATATATAGATGTTTCGAAATCCAAGTTAAGAGAAGAAGCAGAGGATGGGTAAATAGGGCATCTGTGGAATGATGACTCTGAAATGAAAATGTGTGTAAATTTTTCACTGCCGCTGTACTTCCCTCTCTGCTTGGTAATCTCCAACAACAACAACAGCAGCAGCAGAACCAGGGTAGCGGATGTGGAGTTTTTGCTTCAAATAGGCAAACCGAACAAAAAAAAAACTTGCGTTAGCAGGGTGGGACCTTAATTTTGGCAAGCCTAACTTGTGCCCTATGACGCCACGGTTCTTATTATTATTATTATTATGTTTTCGCAGGTGTACATGTTTTACTGCTAATTTCCTGACTCAACTTTGATTTTTCCCAACTTTTTATTTTAATTTGGAAAAATATCTATAATCCATATTGCAGGGTAAAACCATACCCAACACGGTGATTTCTCAACCATTCTTGATTACCATTTGTTTCGCAGAGAGAGTACTGGTAGGTAGAGTAGAACCCGAGAGGTATATTTGTTAACAAACGGTCATGGAGTATCCATGGGACCGTAATACTCGAATTTAGGAAAAAAACAAAAAAACAAGAAAAAATAAAGGTAGAGTTACTTCCCGTTGAACTGTATAACGGGTTGACGATAATTGAGTATCCATGCTACCTTGATACTAGAATTTAGAGAGGGGAAAAAACAAAACAAATTCAGTAAATTCAGTAAAAGTATTTTTGTCTAATTAGATTTGAGCTTAGATGTAGTCATTCTAAGTAGTTAGGCTTTCATTTATTTATCAATCTTCCTAAGACCTTGCTTAGTGGGATGCGCAAAATGGCTTCAGGGTATGACCATCATTTTTCCCTAACTAAAATTATGTTACTAGGGGGTTGTTAGAACCACAATTAGATAAGGAAGGGTTTGTTGGAACCCAAAACTTTTGTTTAACGAGTGTTGGACTCCAAATATATAGAAGAAGAGGAGTACTGTAGAGAGGAGAAACTCCAAATCAATAAAAAGAAAAGGCCTAACTATTTTAGGGATGCCTTTTTAGGTTTTATTACTTACAAGCAATCTTAAAAAACATTCCCTTTGGGGTAGGAAATCTGACATTCCATGAAAAGATTACCATTAGGTGGAGAGGGAGGAAGCCCCTACCTTGTCAATAGAATCAATATTCTTCGTATCTTGACTAATAGCTACAAATAAATTATTAGTAGTTAAAATATCTTGAACATGTTGTTCATTTTAAAGATTTGGCATATAATTGTGAATAGATAGACTTCATCGACATTTTTTATTATGAAAAAATCATTTGAAACTATTTGAATTAACAATAGGATTCTATGAAACCTAAGGAACGTATATCTATTTTCCCTTGGTCATTGAAGAATTTTTTGGAACTAATTTTATTGGAACCTTCCTTGAAGAAACATTCTATTGAACAATAGTTAAACAAAGGGGTGGGCTAACTGTTGAAATGTCATTAGAAGAAACCATTACAGGATTTGTAGCATTTGTAGAAAAAACCTTAGCAAGACCTACAACGTTTGTAGAAGAAACTTAGTAACATTTACAGTAGCTTGTTGTTGACGTGCTTGCATTGCCCTTTTTTGCAACATAAAAGGACATGAATCAAACATGTGACTCTCTCCATGACAATAGTGACATGACTTTGGAAGATTATAATAAACAAATTTTTGTGCATAATCAATTTTGCTAGCACACAGAAGATTTTTTTGCTTAAGTAAATTAAAATCCACTTTAATCATATATCGAATTTTGTGAAAAGAATTAGCTGCAGCAAGGGTTTCAGAATGCTCAATTGGCCCAATATGAGAGACGATGATGAACCATGTTATCGATATTAGAGCTCCAATATTGGATTAGGCTTGCCCAATAGTGGATTAAAGTAATGTCGAATAACTAATACCGTGGCATGTGTGTCAAACTATAAATATAGTGCTTGGGTGCATGGTTTGGGCATTAGTTTTTTTCATGAGTAGTTTTATTCCATAATCTCATAGAATAGTTAGTGAGTGCCTGTAGAGTGGAACTAAGTCAGTTATATGGAGTTTTATTTGAGTGGCAATGTACCTGGACACATTTCGTGAACAACAATAAGATCGAGATTGATTCTTATTCATTGCAGCACTTTGACTTAGATTAGATTTACTTTTCATGTGTTTAGTTAATATTTATGTTTCCATGCATATTAATGAATTGGTGAAATGAGCATGTATTTGCTTGGTAACCTCAATAGCATTATTTCTTAGTTCACCTAGTAGCATAGTGCTTGGTAATCCTAGTAGTGGATATGTGGGTTTAGGACATGTATGGTAAGTTGGGAATGAACACTCATCACCTGTAGGATAGTTTAGACTTTACTTTCCATTGTTAATTAGTTTAAATAATTGATTTTTTCATTATCGTTAGGAGTAGCATAAGGCTGCAACAACATCAATTATCATATGCCCCACATTGGACTAAACCATACGTGACAAAGCTACCACTAGTCCAAGTGGGAAGACAATGAATTGCAATCAAGACATAACGATCTAGATGCACAGCTAGTCCCATCTATGGAATTCAACTAGATCATGCATGAACGCTTGTGATTCATATGATTGGGCATAGGGGTACCTCTTTGCTCATCATTGGCGTTGTTGTTAGGGATGGTGCTAGTTATCTAAATTAGTTATATTATACATGATTGTTGTAAAGGTATTAATGATATATCTTTAAAAAAATATTAACATTTTAAGTTACACATGTTATTAAGTAAAACCATGTCTTCTTCACATAGGACCAATAATGCATCATATGATGAGAACACTCGTAAGAGAAATGATAGGATATATACTGAAGAAAATTGGAGTGAACAACCTCAAGTAGGGGTTTCTTATGCTCATTTAGATCCTTACTACATTCAAAGACTACATTCAACTAGTGCAGACAATTGTAGAGGAGATGGAGAAAGTCCTAGAACGAGGAGGACCTCAAGGCCTAGGACCTCCTCTAAACCTAGACAAGATAAATCAAGGGACCATGGGGAGAACTATAGGAGCCATGGCGATTCTCCCAGTTCCTCATCTTCCTCTTCCTCTTCAACATCTAGTTTTGATGAAGATGAACATACATATAGAGATAGAGCTCCACTACGAGGTTAAGATAAAGATAGAAATTAAACCCAAGGGCAAAATCAAAGACATCAAAATGAGCATAGACAAGATTGTCACAATCAAATGAATAGAAATAGAAATTTTCATCACAACATGTTTGATGATGATGAACCCTTGTTGGTCACTAAGATCCTGATGCAAGTCATGGAGGTAGTTAAGATACCTCACAGGCATTGCAAGGAAAGTTGCCTACCTAAGCTTGATATGAATAATATCCATAAGTTTATGGGAGGCTATGATTCTAATCCACAACATCATCTACAAGCCTTCCATGATGCATGTGCCTTATACAACATTGAAAGTAGGTGGCAAAAGCTTAATCTCTTTCCTAGGACACTAATTGATGAAGCTAAAAGTTGGTATAGATCGTTGGAACCAAGTTCCACCCACTAGTGGTCCACAATGCTAGAACTTTTTAACAAAAAATATGAAACCTATGTGAGAGTGCCCAACCTAAGAAAACAAATCCAAGAGTGGAAGCAAGAAAATCATTAACCCTTGGATGTGGCCTTGAATAGATACTATTTGCTACTACATAGATGTCTTGGTCATGATTTCTCTCAAAAAGAGAAATTTTTCCACATCATAGATGGGCTTTGTAATGAAATGAGGAAGACCTTTGGGCTTTATGCCCAAGGTCAGTTATACGAACTGAAAGCCCATTAGATACAAAGGCTATTCGAGCAGTGGCAAAAGAAGAAGGTAAGCTATGTAAATGAGAGAATGTAGAGGAAGAAAACTAGGATCCAACTCTTCAAAAGAAAAGGGTCCATATCTATGATGAGGAAAAGAAGGTAGCTCTTGATGAGATGATTTTACAAAATTCTCTTATTGAGCTTGAAGCAAAGTTGGATAAGATGTTGGAATTGATGAATGAGAAAGTTAAAAATTATGTAGAAATTGTAGAGGAGAAGGTAATGCAAAATGAACTAGGCGATCATAATAAATGAAGGAAGCATAACCAAGAAACAGTTAGGATGTGAGGCTATAGACTCAACCATGGATGAAGATAATGGATGTGATATTTGCATATACGACCATTTGAAGGACCATTGCCCAATCTTGTTACATCTACATGAGTATTGGGAAGGTGCACTAAATCTGAAGTTTGTACAAAAGCACATGCCCAGGAGATTTCCTTTTTCACATGGTAATGATAACTAATCCCACAACCAATTGTACTATCCTAGGGGGACTTCTTACTAGTCCCAACGCTATCATCCAATGTAGTGGCAAAACCTACATTTGTGGGGAAGGCCATCATCAAACTAGCACTACCCTTACTACCACCTGAACCTATATGGATATTATGTTCAACAATCTATTTTGCCAACTGGTTCCACTTCCTCTGCCTCAAATCACTACTACCGCTCTCTCAAATATCATCATCCTGCAACATCTTATATAAGGTCACCACCTCACACCTCTCATCCTACAGCATATCCTCAACATCCTCATACTGCACTTTCTCATGTGCCACTACTAACAACACAGGAAGATTTAGCACCACAACATCAACGAGAGAATGCGACTTGTGTTGCAAACACACACAGAAATGATAATGCCAGTAGGTTCCCACCATAATCTTAGAAACATCCTTTCTTTAGGAAGGGCCCCATGCAGAAGCGTAACACTCATGGACCTACCACATCATCCAAACCGGCACAAGGCCAATTTGATGCAACAACCTTCCTCACAAAAATGATGTCTCCTAATCATATGCAAAAGCCAACATCCATTACCACTCCAACACAAGACATAAATAATAAATCTATCATTGTGGAGAGATAGAAGAATCCATGCATCACCAATAATGATAAAGGGTGCATTTGTGGGCTAGAAGTTTGAAATATTAACACAACCCCTACACCGACCACCATAAAGTTTAGGAGCAAGTGTGTTAGAAAAAGCCAGTCTACGTAGTAGCCACTAAACCAAAAGACACCCAGTGGCTTGAAAATGAGAATATAAAACTATTTCAAAGATGCATGGAAGTAACTGATTTGCTTATTAGTTCTAGAATTTTCTAATTCTTCATGTGTTTTTCATTTCTTAATAATTTTTCTTTTCTTTCTATTTTTCTCTTTTCTTGAGTCATTCTCTATGTTTTTTGAATGTATTCCATGTTTTTATTAATAAAATTGCCAAGTCATGATGTAGAAGCCAACACTATGTGTTGGGTTTTTTGTGCTATGCTATCAAGGTGATTAGGCAAGTAATTGTGTAAAGTAGTGAGATGACCTCATCCATCCCTCTAGTTCTCTAAATAAAAGGTCTTTTTCATGAAAACAATTTGGTTCTTCTTTTATGAAACTAAAAAGGAAGCACTAGTTATGGGGTTGGAAAGACATGTCACCCATGCTAGAAGGCATCCCTCTAACTAAGGCCCTTCTTCTCTTTTCTTCTCTTTTTGGAGTGATGATTATTCTTTGAGGTGGTTGGGAACTCATGGTGGTTGGTAGGAAGGAACACACTAATGCGAGGTCATTGTTCATGGTATGAACTTGGTTTGAACTTGGATAGATGGGTACGTTGATAATTTTAATCACATTTTTCACAAGAACCTATTGTGGACATGGTCAAGTACCTTACATCCTGATCTCTGCAATCCCTTCTCATCCCATTATTCACCTCATTGTTGCATGTGGTTATGAGTCTTTTGGTTTTGTGTAGTATAGTGTAACATCCTAACCATGGTAGTTGTGTGTTGTTTGGAACAAAGGCGTGGGCTACATTTAACTTCTAGGGTACCCATGGACATCTATAGAAGTGGTTATGCAAGGGCATTATGGCAGGAGCCTGCTTTGGGAAGGACCCACTTGCATAACTTTTGTTGATCATGGCTTTGAACTAACTTTCACATCTTCTAGAACATCAGTGATGGTTTCTCTGAATTTATGCATGATTTTGGAACTACTTCACATCTGTTTCATTAATTTTTCCTACTTTTCTATTTCCATATCCATTAATATTTCTTGGCCATCTTCTAAATTAGACCTTTGGTTTCAATTATTCGAAAACTTATGTGCTTCCAGGGTTATGCTTATCAGTCATGGGGGCTAGGGATGTCCACTTTGAAATTTTTCTAACATCCTATTTTTGAACATCATGGTAACTAATAGTAATTAATCAAAATAATGTGAACAACTTAATGATTTTAGTTACCTCATAGCCTCAGGCATAGTTTACTATCATCACCTTATGCTTAAACGTAAACTAAGGGATCTGAAAGGGTTAATTATTAAGAAAAATTTACCAGAACCAATGTTGCTCCTTTGATGACTATAGGTGATGCTAAAAGAAATGCCTAAGGAAGAAGATCTTTTGCCAAGCACAAAAAAGAAATCCAATAGAGGGACAATGGAGGATATGCCGATGGACAAATCATAGCACATACAAGATAACATCTCAAGCATCACATGTTTACTAGATCCATGGGATGATGAGAAAAAATTTCAGTCCATCCTTCAAGAATGTTCTGCACAACTAGAGAAGCATTGACATAACAATCAATTTTGGAAGTCTGCCATCACTAGCGACAACAAAGAGAATCATCTTTAGTAGATTCTTGAAGACCTCTGCAAATTTTATAATCTTCAATGTTTGTCTAGTCTTTTTGTCACTCTATCATGTTGTATGTATCCACTTGAATAAAATTTTGTATTACTGCACTCAAAGTTAATTAGTAGTTTGCATGTCAGTTAATAATCCCATACCTTCCCAATATTATGTAAGGGACTTGTTCCTCCTATTGTTCACTCAAGGATGAGTTTTCATTCAGTTGTGGGGGTATGATGAATCGTGTTTTGCTTGGCTTTGATTCGATATCAGAGCTTCAATATTAGATACTTGATATCGGGGCCCAGAAGCGATGTTAGATATCCGATATTATGGCATGTGTGTTAGCCTATAAATATAGTGCTTGGGGGCATGGTTTGGGCATTAGTTTTTTTCATGAGTTAGTTAATAGAGTAGCTGAACTCTTGCAGTTTTATTTCATAATCTCATAGAATAGTCAGTGAGTGCTCGTAGAGTGGAACTGAGCTAGTTGTATGAAGTTTTATTCAAGTGGAAATGTACCTAGACACATTTTGTGAATGGTAATAAGATCAAGATTGATTCTTATTCATTGTAGCACTTTGAATTAGATTAGATTTACTTTTCCATGTAATTTACTTTTTATGTACTTAGTTAATATTTACATTTCCATGCATATTAATGAATTGGTGGAGTGAGCATGACTAGTTTCAAGCATAAACATGTATTTTCTTGGTAACCCTAGTAGCGTTATTTCTTAGTTCACCTAATAACATAGTGCTTGGTAATCCCAGTAGTGGATACGTAGGTTTAGGATGTGTATGGTAAGCTAGGAATGGACACTCATCACCCATAGGCTAGTTTAGACTTTACTTTCCATTGTTAATTAGTTTAAATAATTGATTTCTTCATTATTATTAGGAGTAGCATAAGGCCACAACAACATCAATTATCATATGCCTCACTTTGGACTAAACCATATGTGACAAATCTACCATTAGTTTAAGTGGGAAGATAGTGAACCACAATCAAGACATAACGATCTAGATGCACAGCTAGTCCCATCCACGGAATTTGATTGAATCATGTGCAAATGCTTGTGTGGTTGGGCATAGGGGTACCTTACTGCTCATCAGACAATATCCCTTTCAATTTTTTCAAAAATTAATGGAAGATTGGACAATTCAACAAAATGAGAAACTTTTCAAAATTTAGGAGATACTGAATTAAAAGAGGGAGTCGACTTTCGAATTATAAAGCATGATGATGATTAAAAACACCAATATCAAGGACCTTAGAAACAATCATTGAATTAATAAATTCTACTAGCAAAAATGAGTTTGACAAATAATGAGCATGGACAAGATACAAACCTTGATCATTTGAAACCAAATTTAAATGAATTAAAAAACTTAAGGAACGAGGTAAATAACCTAAAATTTGCATAAAAACATATCTTACAAAAATTTCCTGAGTAGTAGATTCATATAAATCATTAGATAATTCATAGAATGACAAAAAAGTGGTGGTTTTGCTTGAAAGATCATCTACTGAAACTAGTGGCATTGCATGTAATATCAATGCTATACCTCTTGTTGCCTTAGATTAATGCTGAAACCCTTACCTTTAAAATATTGGATTTGGCAAGACAGCTAAGAAAAATAACCAAATTATAGTTTGGTTAATGAATTTTCCTTCTCTAAAACTTTTATTTAATAATATTTACCCCTAAGATGTATAGGTAAATTAGGAGTAGGGGAAAGGGGTGTGGGGTAGCTAGAAATATCAAAATAATTGTAATATAGGTACAACCCAAAATATATAGTTTAATTAAAACTTTATAATTAAGCATTGTCCATTGGAATTGAACCCATAACTTAGAGCTTTCAAATCAAGAGTCTTACCACTAGGCTAAGAACTCAACATTGGCTATTAATCACTTGGTTAGCTTACACTCCCATGCACTAAAAAGCACTCAGTTCAAAGTCCACTACTAACACCCTTCACTAGTCTAAGCCTGTTGTTCTAGGCATATTATTAATTATTGCCTTACCCTTAAAAAAATTAGCTATCTCAACATTACCTACTAAAATCAAACTAATAATTTGAAGCTTCTAAATCAAGAGCCTTATCACTAGACTACAATCTCATTGTTAAACCATAAATGATAGCCAGGCAGGGTAGGATAGAGCAACAATAGTAGGCATAGTATGGCAAAGCAATGACAGGAGTGTGCAAGCAAGACAAGGTTTAGCATAAATGACAAGATTTCCAAATAAACCTAGAATCTAGAAAAAGGCTTCTAGTGATTAAATTTGTCCAAGAATGTAAATAGGCACTTTGGTTTCAAGATTTCAAAATGGGATATGAATGAAAAACCTTGAAATGATTTAAGTTTGAAAAGTGAAATATGAAATCAAATTAATAAAGACTATGATATATGATGAAATGATAAAAGAAAAATTAAAGATTTCCATTGCATGTGAAGGGGATATGTTAAAAGATGACTACATTGGAAACCAAGTTCCTCACTTGGGAAGCTAGGATTGAAGCAAATCAAAATGATCATTAGCTAAAAAAAAAAAAATTGTTCAAGAAAAAAACTACATAAAAGCAAAAATCGCTACATTAGAAGCTATGGTTAAAGTGGATCCAACAAATAAGCATCTTAAGAAGACCGATGAAGAAACACACATAGATTTGCTAATATGTGGTCTTCTTGACGAAGAAAAAGAAAGAAATAAAAAAGCTTGTGATCTTTGTTTTGTTGGGATAGAAGAATATGAAAATGAAAATTTAGTTCAAGAAGTAATAGTAGTGATAAATAATATCATGCATATTGGCTTAGGCACATTGTTGTCAAATTTCATAACATATTGATAGATCCAAAGTATAGAAATATTCTACTCACTTAAAGGATTATAAAATTTGGATCAATAAAGATCTCACCCAAAGGAAACTTGTAAAAAGATTTGTAGAATAAAGAAAAGTGAAAGAAGTAAGATTAGAAGGTTTTGTAACTTTTTTAGACATAACAAATAATGTAGTAATTACCAAAACTAAATATTCAAAAAACTTTCCAAAGAAGATATAAAATATTTTCATTGTGGATTTTAAAACATTGATGGATTAGTAGTAGATAAAGTAAAGGTATTATATAATATATATTTAATTAATAAATTTGACATTTTTGGTATTATTAAAATATGGAAATTGAAGACTTCAAAAACTTTTGGTCCACATTTTTCTATTATATATTTTTCTTACCAAAGAAATGTAAACCATGAAAAACCTTTTAGATGTTTGGTTATTTTGGTTTGAAACTCTCTTCATAAGCAAGTCCAAAGAAAAAAGATAGATGAATATAGTTATTATGTTTAGCTAAAAATATTTAAACAAAAATCTCTTTATTTTTTTAAAGCTCTTTGCTACTTTGCATCTAGAGAAGTTACTCTGTATGAATAAAAATTTTTATCATAAGATTTTTCCGTTTAGTCCCTTAGCATGGATATTGCTAGTCTTACCATCATGCCAACATACTAATGTTTTTTTAAGCATTATTAATTAACCCTAAAAAAAAGTTACATAGTCTAGCTTTTTCATGCAAAGTTAACTTATATAAATTGATTCTAGCTAATTAGAAGTGACTCAGGTGATTAGTGTATAATTTGACAAAGATTTATAGGTAAGAGGTTGTTCATTCAAGTCATACTTCAAGCACCTATATATTTTATGTAGGTCCTAAAGAAGTATTATATTAAATATATGTTGTAGGATACATATAATCAATAAAAGTTTTAGATTCTAATACCTTGTGATAAGTGGCGAATACCCCTATGCTCAACCATATGAATCACTAAGCATTCATGCACGATCTGGTCAAATTCTGTGGACTTTATGTCTTCCAATATACTAGCCTCTAGGAAGTGAACTTGTCCTAATTGATATTCGTTGTTTTCCCAATTACACTTGTGATATGCAGAGGTATGGTTAAGTGTAATTAAGGTGTATGATTTTTATTATTTTTATGTTTTATGTTTTGGGTGCTTAAAATAAATAATGAAAGGAATGAAGTAATTTAATTGCTAATTTAACCTAACTAACTACACCTAACTAATCCTAATAGAATTATCCATTCCCACTTTCTGTACACATCTTAAACATTTATAATGTTGCTGGGTTACCAAATGTTAAGTGTTATTGGGATTACGAAGTGTCATGTACATGCTCAAAGTGGTCGTACTTATGTGCTTAATTAATTACTACTTAATCTAGCTTAGTTTAGCCTAATTAATTATTTAATTACTTAAAGCATTAAATAAAACTGTTGAAAAAATTAAATGCATAAATACATAATTAATCTATTTCCAAGTGCTACAAGGTTTATCAAAAGGCTCATCTTTATTGTTGTTCACACTACTGTGCTCAGGTACAACGGTGCTCAAATAAAGATTTGTACACTTTCTAACTCCTGCTATGGGCACTTAAGAAAAATATTCTAACTTCCAAATGATAAAATTGCAAGAGCTCCACCACAACTATGATAAGGCATCCCATAAACATGATGGATGAGTATGTATTTGTAGACTTTATTATGGAGCTGCGTCGACAGGGCATCATCAATGCAGCAAATGTTACGTTCATGTGGCCCCATTGATGGGGCAACATCACATTAACAAGGCTGCATCGATGGGGGCCTGTCGACGTGACACTTAGATGTTTCATCATACCCCCACAATTGAATGAAAACTTATCCTCAAGTTCCTTTACAAAATTGGAAAGGTATGGGATTATTGATTGACACTTAACACAATAAACTAACACAACAAAACTAACAAAAAAAATGAGTTCCCGAGTGTATATAGATCAACATCATTACAAAATTTGTGGTGTTCATGACACAAAATTAAACACCATGACATGACTAGTCAAACTAGACAACACATTCTCTGATGGTGTGAAGGTGATTGAGAAGATTAAACAGTCCCAGGTGGTGGAGGTTCCTGAGGCTTTGAAGAACCTTCGCTAGCTTTGGACATCCATGGTGATTGAGGAGGCTATGGCTATCCTGCTGTGGCTACTACCTTTGGTAGAAGGCAAAAGACATCTAGTAATGCCTTCATCTTCTCCTCCTTACTCTAGGGATCATTCACAGTCCACGCTGCATTGCCAATGTGGCTAGAATGGGGATATCCCATGGATAAGGCATTAATGGGAATACCTCCTTAACATTGACGAACTAGGTAACAAATTGTTTACGTTCAACATCAAACGCCTTCACTGTGTTTTGTAGCTTTTGGTAGTCATTCATTCTTTTGGCCAAGATTTTGGTAGTAGATCTCTAATCAGGTGAACCTCGAGTTTAGCATTTTCCATTACAAGCTTTTGCTTAGTGTCCGTATGGTGCTTGAACTTGACCTCATACAATAGGTACAAGTTGGCCACCTACTTTTCTAGTTCTAACTACAGTTGTTTGATAGTCAACATAGATAGGTTTGCGTATCAAAGTTTGGCAAGCTTCATATATTTGATCATCTCCTCTATTTGCAACTCTTTTAAGTGAATTTATACTTTATTGTATTGATTAATCCCACAATGTTGGGTTGCCATAATTTGCATCCTTGTTGGAGTTGTTGGAAGGTCTCATTCACCTTTGCCTTCATCACTTGAATGTGTTTCTCATTTATTTCTTTTGTATGCCAACTTGGTCCTTGTAATGATTTTTGACTCTCTCAAATTTGAGAGCCTCTAATTTCTAGGTAGCTACTTCTATTGTAATTTTTTGACAAAGGACATTGATTTTTGTTTTCAACTGCTAATCTCCTTAACTCTATATTTGCTTTGGCTAGTTTCTCTTACTATTGATTGATAAAATCAATCTATTATTGTTTATGCCCATCAACATTCATAGGCGATGATTTTCTATAGTTACCTGCACATTCTCCTCATGGGTTAGATCCAAGGCCTTCTAAATTTTATGCTAGGTGGCCTTTGCCAAGGATCGATAGAACACCATCATCTCCACCACACCCTCAACCCCTTTCAACCTAGTGTAAAGTTGTTCAAGAGCTTCATCTCTTATTAGTGCTAGGTTGAGATATGTAGGGTCAAAAATTTGGGCTCTTAGTTCAGCAACTTCTATAGCCAAGCATTCATTCAGCTCTTTGGCTATTTTGAGTTGCCCTTCCAAAACAATATTCTTGCCTTTTGCCTTTAAAAGCTCTGACTGGGTTGAAATTATACTATCTGAAATGTCAAAGACATTCAAAAGTGGTTGCCTAGTTCCTACCAGTCGATTCAGCAGTTATTCATGCTGTGCTACACTTAGTTTGTCGCTTATGGTTCCTACAAACATCTACACATCTTTAAATGTAGTGATGTCTGGTATAGATGTTGTAGGTACATTGAGTGTTTTGGAAATTCTATTAACAACAACCTCTACTACTATTTCTTACCCTTGGTGCTACATCACTAGTACTATTGTTCTATCACCCTCCTCCAAGCACACTAAAAAAGTTGTGGCATTTCTAGAAATCTCTAAGAGTTGTTGCTATTTTGAGAAAGATACTATTACCTCTATGATACTAGGATTTAACCTCATGGACAACTACATTCAATGGATAGAAAAAATGGATCCACCTTCCCCCATTCGGTTGACTATTTAGGCCATCTCATTTAGGTGACTCATCATGGGCTAGTGTACAAATGGATCCCCACCACCTGTGCTTGCCTATTGCTCTTACTTGCTCAAGAGCCATTCTCAGTACTTGTGTAACTATTGGAATGTTGTAGTAATGTCTGAAACTATTTTTGAAGTGGTAGGTGAAGGTGGTGATTTCTACTCCTCTTCTTGGATCATTATTGTAGGAATTTTGTCCTTCATCATCTATGCTCAATTAGTGGTTAGAGTGTGTTAGATGACGTCATTAGTGTAGCAGGCTACTCCTCCCCTTCAACATAGTTTTCTAATGAGGCATGGAAAAGGAAGTTCCTTCCTTCCACGTTCATTCTCTTTGAACAACTTCTCTATCTCTAGATCGATTAGCTGTGGTAGGTTGACTAGGAATCTTCCACTTAGAGCGACACATGTATGGGGTAGAAAAGGTAGTAATCTTGCTGGGCCTCACTGTGGCATTTAGGTAAAAGATTACAATCTTTTAATGGATTCTTTTTATCGGTGTGAGTGTTTCATACTCCTTATGGTTGATACCATAGCACCACTAAATCCATTCCTTTTTGATGCTAGGATCCACCTGCATTGGAATCTCAGTGACATATATCCCAATTTTAGGTAGCCCAAGTGCCTATGCTATGGCTTGCACCAAGTAGGACATTGAAATGTCCTTGATCTTAACTGTTGGATAGGCTTGTCAGTTGTTGTAAAATAGGAATGTCTCTTTCATATACCACTCCCTACTAGAAGTGATAATTGGTCATATGGGAGAGGTCTTTAGTTGGTCCTATACCTCTTTAAGTGCTTGCTCCAAGAAAGAGTTGAAGTTTAACTTTTGGAGCACTATTTTTTGGACCTCCATTGATTTGATTTTGTTTATGTAGGCTTCCATCAAGGTCACCTCAAGGTTTTCTTATTGAGTTGGTGCCTCGTCTCAGTGGGAATGTTTTGTTGCTGCCACCTATTTTGGAATTTGACAAATAGACTCCACTTTGGCCTCCTCTCCAAGAGGCCCTATAGCATAGGTTGTAATTATTTCTTCTTGGGCCTATTCTCAGCCCCTTCCCATTCTTAGCCACTTTTCCCTTGGTTGAGATGGTCCTCAGTCATGTGTGTGTTTGCCTTTTGGTGCCATCTACAGTCACAACACATTCGTGGATTAGTAGATATAATGTGTAACTTAAAATATTTGGATACCTCATCTTGTTAATTAATTACACTTAGCTACAGTTGGACCATGGTAGATTGATTATTTTATTAATTAATTTTTATTGTAAGTATCACCAGAGCTTGTTGGAAGGGTTTAACTCTGGTAATTTGGTGTTTTAATATTGATTCCTTAGTTAAAAGCTTTGTGGGAGTTTGAAAAATGTCAAAAACTTTTATGTAAAAAATAGCACGTTTGTGGCCCCCATGACTAAGAGCTTACCTCTGAGAGCTACAGGGTTGAAGAATGGAGTGGTTTGAACAAAGCGTTAGAAAGTTATGGGCTCTAAAAACTACAAAATCTCTTTGGGCATTTAAGAGCAAATGTGAAAATTTCTAAAGGGGTCATGCATATATATAGGATTTTTGTGCTACCTCGACGGGCCCACGTATATGCATGGGCTCCATACAAAATTTTCAAACTTGAATATTTCAAAAAATACAAGGAATTTTGAATGAATTTGGGGTCCATGGAGTTTTAGAAAAGCCAAGAATATGATGAAATCATTGAAAAGGATTGTTGAAAGCTCAAAAATTCAAAAATTTGATGGAGAATGTGTGAATTGAAGAAAATAATTAAAGGAGCACATAGTTGGATACTAAAGATGGGTGCACAAAAGATTCTGATTGCAATAATGCATAAGGATAAGGTGCTTAACAAACCCAACCAAGAGATATGCAAGTTGATCCTTCCCATAGTAAGCACATGACCTGTTTGACCTTGCATGACCTCAACCCAATGAGTCTATGGATCCCATAGGTGATTAATGGTTTATGAAAGTTAAGGACCAAAACCCAGAAGATTCTACCAAAGAATTCAAGTACATCAGACAAAGACATCGACTAAGAACACAGACACCAACAATGAGGTGAGTTATGGATAACATGGATGGATGATGGAGAAGGTAGAGTGGAGTTCCAAATTGATGTCATAAGAAGTCCCTTGTGGATTTGTGATTAAATGACCTAAGAAGATCCATCCTCTATTTAGACCAAAACTAGCCATTTTTAGTGACTTCACATCATCACTCCAAGACTAATCCACCCCCTTGAGACACAAGAGTGGTTCCATAGAACAACTACTATTTCTTAAAGAAAAGAGAAGAGAAGTAGGAAGTGAGAGAGGGCCTTAGTTAGAGGGGACCTTCAGGCATGGGTAACATGTCTTTCTAGTTCCATAACTAGTGCTTGTAGCTCATTTATTTTTCTAAGGGGTGTGCTTTGAATTCCCACCATTTTTTTTATTTTTTTGTTTTTTTTGTAATTTTTGGATGGGAACCACATCATGCAAAGACTTATTCAACTTCATGTTATTGGTCAACATGGAATGGTAAGAAATCCATGAAAACACTCATGCACCCAAGTAAGTAGAAGAGTACAAAGAGTATTGAGTCCCCTTGAAGTCCCACCTTGTGCAAACCTTTGAATGCTTCCTAATTCTAAAAATCACCAAGGTCACAAATTTATTAAAAGTGTATTTAATGAAAGGGACCTCATATTCCCAAAATGAGGAAAACCATATATTTTTGTGAATGGGTGGATGTTTTGGACTCACTGCCTGTTCCATGAAAAAGAAACTATGTCTTAGCTATTAGTAAAAAAATTCAAAAGTAGAAACCAAACATTAGCAAACAAAACATTAAGCATAAACCACCACTGTGTCCTATTGGCACAAAGCATGTTTATTAATGGAAATTAGAAAATCATACTAAAATAAAGTAAAATATATAAGAAAGTGTAAAATATTTAAGAAAAATTTAAATGTACTAATGATGGTGTAAAACAAAAAATGGTGTAAAATACGAAAAAATTTTAAAATCAAAAAGGTGTAAAATAAACAATTTGTAAAAAATAAAAATGTGTGAAACAAAAAATAGAAAAACTAAGAAGCCACATATATGATTAGCATGGATGGTCATCTCCCCCATAACTGAGTTGGAAGGAGGAGATCCAAAAAATTAAGCAAGGCTATCCATTCGTTGAGGCATTACTTCCACTAGCTTGCATGGGATCATGGAAAGGTTTGACTTGTTGCATGTTGACTAGCTACTTTTTGTTTGGGCTCTTAGGTTTGTAGATCAACATGGCCATAGAAGGAAAGATTTCACAAATGATGTAAGGCCCTTTGCACAACGTTTAGAACTTAGTTCATTGAGGTACATATGTGGGCTTCCAATACAGAACCTTATCTCCTAGTTGAAATTTCTCTTTCTATATTTTAAGGTCATGACACTTTTTTTTGATTGCCTTGTGCACCTCATTCAAGGATAGGGACACTGATGAGCAGCAAGGTACCCCTACGCCTAACCATACAAAGCATAGGTGTTCATGTGTGATCCGGTTGAATTCCGTAGACTTTAATTACCAAGTACGCTAGAGCCAAATAGTGTGTGTGTGTTGTCCATTTGTTGTCTTCCCAGTCCCACTGGTGAAATGCAATTGTATGGTTAAGTGTGACCGAGGCATAAGATTTTTATTATTTTGTGTTTTATCAATTTATTCACCTAGAATAAGAAAAAAAGTCAGAGTGATTAAGTGCTAAGGAAACTATGGTCTATCCTAGCCTAACACAAGTAACTGTTTCCACTTCTCGGACACATCTTGAACTTTGTGTAAACACTACTAGGTTGTCAAACGCTAACCATTTTTGAGCTACCAAGTGTCACATGCATGTTCGAAGGGGTCGTGCTTATGTGTTTTGATGAGTTTTGTAATTAATCAAAATTAATTGCTACATGAATAACATTAATGTAAATTGAATGAAATCACAATGTATATAAATGCATAAAAAAGAAAGTCTTAAGTGTTGCAAGGTGAATCAAAGGGCTCATCTTTATTGCTAACACAATGATGTATTCAGGTACATCAATGCTTGAATAAGGATCCGATCACACTTAGACCTCCTACTATGGGCACTTGGAAAATATTTTAACTCTCAAATGAACAAACTACAAGAGTTTCACTACTTGACTACCAAAAACTACTCTCAATCATGCACCCAGGGGCTGTATTTATAGATCTAGGAGTAACCTTGTGATATCAAATGTATGATATTGCATCTTAGGTTGTGATATCGCATACTCGATATTGTGTACTCAATATCGTGGTCACCTCGATATCAGAGGGTATAAAAAACATTATTCATCATACCCCAATGACTGAATGAAAACTCATCCTTGAGTACAGAAGAAGAGGAACAAGTCCTTTGCAAAACATATTAGGAGGTATGGACTATTCAATTGACATGTAGAGTCACAGAGAAAACAAAAAAATACAGAAGTGCCTGAGCATACAACATTACAATTATGTACAAAATTGGGTGTTCATGACAACAGGAAAGAACACCCTTGGATCCAATGGACATCCAACCCCTCTTGGCAACAGAAGAGTGAGGGAAAGGTAGAAAAGATCCAGAGGTCTTAAACAATCTCTCGTGAGTGATATTGTTGCATCCTCCTTGGTGAAGACCGTCCCACTTCCAGTCCATGCTTCCCACTGCAATCACAACAAAATCAAGGATTAGTATATAAAGTGTAATAGATAATAGCTGAATACCCTATCTCGTCAGTGATTTTATATAGCCAAGTTGTGATTGTGAAAGATTGGTTGCTTGATAGTGTTAGTGGGAAGACTGATGAATGGGTTAAGTAAGAGAAGCAGTCCATAAAATTTGGAAAAAGCTTAACACAAGGAATACTGGAAAGAGGGTATAGAAATTCACAACAATAAAAAGAAGGAATTCACTAAAAATAGTTATGAAGATGCGTACAATTGGATGTCATTGATGGGGTAAATAAAAAGAATTTGATTGTAACAATGTCTAAGGGTAAAGGACTTAATCCAACCAAAAGATATGCAAGTGGGTCATCCCAAAAGTAGGCACAAGCCTTTTATGCCCTTGCATAACTTCAAACTAAGGAGTCTGTGGGCACCATGGATGATTAATGGTTATAGAAAGTTAGGTACAAAAACCCAGAAGTAACTAACTGAGAAACTCAACACATCAAACTAGGACATTGAATGAAAACATGAAACCGACAATGAGGTGAGGCATGAAAAGTAGAGATGTAGGAGAGAGAGAATGGAATGGAGTTCCTAGTTATGGTCACATGAAGTCCCTTGTGGAGTTTGTTATTAAATGGCTCAGTAGGATCCATCCTCAGTCCAAACCAAAACCACCACTTTCAGTGACTTCGCATTGACATTCTAAGACTAGTCCATCCCCTGAGATACAAGAATGCTCCCATTAAACAATCACCATTCCAAATTGGAGAGAAAGTAGGAAGTTAGAAAGGGCCTTAGTTAGAGGAGACAAGACAAGTCTCATAATCAGTGCTTGTAGCCCTTTTATTTGGTCTAAGGGGTGTGCTTTGAATTTCCATGTTTTTTTTTGAATGGGAACCACACCATGCAAAAACCCATGTGTTTTTGCATTTATTTTGTCCAAGGGGTATGCTTTGAATCCTTACCTCCATTTTTTTGATAAGGACCACACCATGCAAGGACTTATTTGACTTCCTATTGTGGAATAACATAGAATGGTGAGAAGCTCACAAGAACACTCCTACACACAGGAAAATAGAAAAGCATGAAGAATACTACATCCCTTTGAAGCCACACCCTATCGAAACCTTTGATTCCTTTCCAATTCTAGAAACTACATAAGTCACCAATTTATTAAGGTTGCATTAATGAAAAAGGGATTGCACATTTCCAAAACAAGGAAAGCCATAGAGTATGTGGATGGGTGGATGATGTGGACTTACAACCTATTACATGAAAAGAAACCATGTCCCAGTCATTAGTAACTACATTCAAAGTTAGAAATCAGACAACAACAATCAAATTACAAATGAAACATACCATCATTGAGTAGCACATTACCATTGTACTTGATACCTTATTAGTAGAAAGTGTAGAGAAACACATCAAATCTAAGAAAATGTGAAAGAAAGTAAAAGATTATGCAATAAATATCAAATATATTAACAATGGTGTAAAACCAAAACTTAGAAAAGATCAATAACTTGAAAACACAAAGATGTAAAACAAAGAATATGAAAATAAAAAGTTGTAAAACTAAAAAAATTTGTAAAAAAAAAAAAGTCAAAAGACTGAGAAGTTGCAAAAAGTGTTAGTATGGGTGGTTATCTCCCCCATGACTAAGTTGAAAGGGGGAGATCTAAAAAATTAAGCATGGTTGTCCATTTGGCAAGGTATCTGTTAAGTTGGTTGGCTTGGGCTCATGGAAAGGTTTTACTTGTTGAATGTTGACTAATTATTTCTTGTCTAGGCTATCAGGTTTATAGATAATTATGGCCATAGATGGAAAAGTATCATCAATAATGTAAGGTCCTTTCCACAATGTTTGAAATTTGGTTCATTGGAGTACATGTGTAGGATTTAAATAGAGAACCTTATCTTTTGGTTGAAACTTGACTTTTCTTATTTTGAGGTCATGGAATTTGTTGTTGAATGTCTTATGCATTTCATTGGATGACAGGGCCATTAACCAATTTTCATCTAGCAAGTTGAGGTTCATTAATCATTCTTTTTGTGCTAGACTTAGATTCAGGTCAAGGTCACAAGCTGTAGAGAGTGTATGGAGCTCGGATTGGATGGGCAGTGTTGGTAGTTTTTTGTACATGCGCTCATATGGAAAATAACCTATGGGAAGCTTCCATGTAGAGCGATAAGCCCAAAGGGCATCATTTAATTTGGTGCTCCAGTCCCTTTGGTATTTGCTAATGGTGCACGTTAGAATTTTTGTAATCTCTTGGTTAGTGACCTTAGCTTGACCATTGGCTTGGGGGTGATATGGTGTTGTGAGTTTGTGCTCAACCCCCAAGCACTACATAAGTTTCCAGAAAGTGGTAACTGTAAAATGAGTTCCATTATCAAAAATTAATGCACAAGGCACACCAAACCTGTTTATGATATTTTGTTGCACAAATTGAGTAGTAGTGGTGGATGTATAGTCGGTGATAGCTACTACTTCTACCCACTTGGTGGAATAGTCAACTACAACTATGATATATGTCTTTCCATTTGATAAAGGTGCGATGGGACCCATAAAGTTAATGCCCCATACATCAAATGGCTTAAAAGGCTAAATTCACTATTGTGGCCCCTCCATTCGAGCTATCATTCCACCATTCCTCTAACAACAATCACAAGCGCAGACGAATTGGTGTGTATCCTTGAAGATTGTTAGCTAATAATATCCTACCATGAGGATTTTTATGGTCATGCATCTCCCAACATAATGGCCCTTACAAGGGCCTTCATGAGCATCCTAGAGAATGCACAGTTGATTCGTATCAGGGACACATCAGCATACTAAGCCATCAGGATGAACTTTGTAAAGGTTCCCATTGATTTTCATGAAATGATTGACTTGGTGAAGAAAATGTTGTTTCTTTTTGGTGTCTAGCCCTTGTGGTAATTTTTGCTTAAGCAGATAAGTGAGGATGGTGTCATACCATTTGGTTCATTAGGCGTTTGTGCATTAATACCCCTTGCAAGGAGAGATTCATTAGGGAACTGATCAGATAGGGGGCTCTCTTTTTCCTTATTGTCCCATCTTAGCCATGATAAGTGGTTAGTGACCACATTCTCCACACCTTTTTGATCTACCATTGTGACATCGAACTCTTGCAAAATCATGAGCCACCATATGAAACGGGGGCTCATCGTTGGTTTATTTATTAGAAATCAGATGGTGCTATGATTTGTATGCACAAACACTTTATAACTAAGCACATAGTGCCTAAACTTCTCTAATGTGAACACCACTACCATCAATTCCTTTTCTATAGTGGTGTAGTTTAGTTGTGCACTTGTAATACTTTGGCTTACACAGTGAATGTAATATGGATGTTTTTGATCATCCATTTGTGTAAGCATTGCCCTCAAAGCATAATTTGATGCATCACTCATCACATGAAATGGCTTGGACCAATCAAGTACTTGTAGAAGGGGGTTTTCAACAAGCTTATGCTTTAGTTGATGAAATGTTGTTTCACATGTAGGGGTCCAAATGAATGATGCATCCTTCTTTGTTAATTCTATCAATGGCTTGGCAATTTTGGAAAAATTCTCGATGAAGCACCAGTACTAGCCCGTATGATCAAGGAATGATTGCACTTCTTTAATAGTTTCAGGTTAACAGGTTATTCTTGGGATGACCCTTATTTTTTCAAGGTCCACCTTAATTCCTACTTTTGAGATATAGTGTCCTAAGACTATAACTTCTTGAACCATAAGATGGCTTTTTTCGCAATTGAGTTAGAGATTTGTTTCGACTCATCTTCTCAACACCTGCTCAAGATGATCCAAGGCTTGCTCGAACTTATCTTTGTAGGTAGAAAAGTCATTCATGAAGACTTCTACCCCACTACCAATTTTTTGTCGAAAAATGCTAAGGACTAATTGTTGAAATGTGGTTGGGGCATTACATAGACTGAATGGCATTTGATGGTAAGCAAAATTTCCCTAAGGACTTGTGAAAGTTGTCTTTGCCTGGTCCTCTAGTGCAATCCAAATTTGGTTATAGCCACTATAACCATCCAGAAAGTTGTAATAGCTATGCACAAAAATGATGTCCAGCACTTGATCAACAAAAGGCAATGGAAAATGATCTTTGAAAGTTGCCATGTTGAGTAGCCAAAAGTTGATGCACACTCATCATTTTCCTTCTTTCTTGGGTACGATCATGAGTGGACTAACCCACTCACTATTTGCAACAAGTTAGATGAATCTCACCTTGAGGAGTCGTTTAATCTTCTCTTTGACAACCTACTTTAGTTTTGGATTCAAACGTCGCTACGATTGTCGTTTCGGCTTAATGACCAAGCATACTTCATCTCAATTGGTAATGTCTTTAATTTAAGGGGTTGTTATTTGAAACTATCAAGAATCTCCAACTCTCCCCAATTGGTATTGTCATTTACTTCCTCGGAAAGCTAGTGATGAACTTGCTCAAGTTCATCCATACTTGCAATATATTTGTATGTTAGGCCCTCAGTAGGTTCCATGCACAATGTACTATTGCTAGAATTAGTTGTCAACCATTGGATGCCTTCTTGTTTTGTGGCTACTGTGTACAGGCATCTTCATATTTCAACTTCTAGTGCACACTGCTTGCATGCCGAGATTAATGTTCACTGCACTGGCCATAACTTTTGCACACAATGGCAGCCTGAATCACTGTATGCAATACATGGAACCCTTTTCTTATCGATCTTTCCAAATTCATTTTCTTTAGATATCTCCAAGAAAAGATCTCTAATGCCCATTTTGGCATTAACAATGCTTAACCACATCCTTTCCATAATAATTGGGAAGTCCCCCTTGCAGTTCTCCACCTTGATTACTAGGAAGTTGATGGGATATGACCACCCACAAACAGTGGTTACGATGTCCTCTACCAGTCCTAATGGAATAGTGATGGACTGGTCTACTAATTCTAGCTGGATGTTGCTCTTCTTCAAGGGAGGAAGGTTCTAGATCATGTACATCTCATGTGAGATCAGATTAACACTAAAACCAGAGTTAAGAAGAGCTTTACAAGGCTCATTCCCAGTAATTTACAAATATACTAGGGGACTCCTGAGATTAGCTAACTTCGTGGGCAGGTTACTAGCTCAAATCCAATCAGATACAACATGGGTTAACATTACAGTATGGATTTGAGAGGGATTTTGGTTTGAAGGGGACTCAGATAAAGGTGAAATAGAGGAAGGTGGAGGAGTAGGGTTACCAACCACTGATGTGTCTAAGGGCTTTGGTGGACTATGAGGTCAAAAGAATGGTCTTTTCTTTGTTCATAGTTCTAACCTGTTTGGTGGATTAATTGGTTGTAGATTAACTATCCTCATAGCATTTCTTTGCTGTGGTTGGGTAGGCAATTCACCTTGCATGGGTGGAGTAGGTGGTAGTTGTGTAGGAGACGGAGGAGTAGGTGTAGGGACAGGAGGAGCATGAGGATAGTAGGTGTCATCCCTCTTTTTATAACATGATTAGTATACTTCAAGAGGGTAGTGGTGATGATGGTAAGTAACAACATGACCAAAAGAGTCCCATGGAGATGAAGGTTGATGAACATAGTAACCATAAGGATGTGGCTGCCAGTAAGGGTACTATTGTCTTGGAGGTGCCAGCACCCATGATTATGGTTGCTGCCACTATTGGTACAATTCGTAGGGTTTGAGTGGAGTTCCACTTAGATAGTACTATTGTGGTTGGTGGAATTATTGAGCGTTGCCTTGTGGATAAGGCAATATTTTGGGTGTTTACCTTTGTGCAAGTCATGGATGTAAGACATTGTGTAAGTTGTGGATGTAAGGCATACACCCTAGATTCTTGCAAGTGTGACACAATTGGGCAACATTCCTTAGGATGTTCATATTGGTAGACATCACACTTGCCATCATCATCTGAGTCACTATCCGTAGCCATCTCTATTGTAGCCATTTAACCCTTACCTTTAGATATAGCACATTTAGCTTCCTTACGTCTTCTGCGCTCACACTCACCACTTTGCTCCTTGGACTCTTCAATAATTTTTAAGACAACCTGAAACTTGTTGTCCATAGAGTCCCATAATTGGTCAACCTTAGCTATGATTTTAGATTGCAATTTCTAGAGTGGTAAGGTTTTCTAATTAGCCACCTCATCTCTGGTTAATTCATCCTCATTGTTACAAAATCAAACCCCCTTTTGCAAATAGAAGGGTCCTTGTTGTATACCTTCGCACTTTCTTGCTTTCTCAATTCTCCCTCCTCCTTGGCTACTTGCTTAATTAAATTTTGGATCTGACGAGTGCTTAACTCTATCAATCTTTCTTGGGCATAGACACCAGGGATTTTCCTTGTTTCAAATTGCAACCTGTCTATAATATGGCAAAGTTGATCAAGTTGAGAGTATCCATGGCTAGGACACTTATGCGATAGAGAGTAATATTAGGCAATAGCGGCATCCAAGGGCTCATGGTTTCCTTGTTTCCACCCTTGGATCTGCTTCTTTAGATTGGACACTTAGGAGTATGTTTGATATTTATCATCAAATAATTCCAACATCGTACTCCACTGCCTGATTGATTTTGGTTCCAAGGATTGGTACCAATTTTTTACTTCCTATATGAATGTCCTTGGAAATAATTTTAGCTTCTACCAGTCATTCTCAATATTCTATAAGGCACATGCATCTTGGAAGGCTTGGAGATGATTTTACAGATCAGCATCGTATCCTCCCTCAAACCAAGGGATGTTGTTCATGTTTAGCCTCTTTATTTTGCTATCGTTTACATGCCTTGTTAGAATCCTCACAGCCTTTGCAATGTTTAACATGCCCTGAGTGGCAAGTAGAGATTCATCAAGGCCATGGTGATGGTGCGTATGATGTTCTCTACTAACCCTTCTTTCTTGATGATCGGCCTCTCTGGAGTGCCCACACCTTTGGTTACAACTATCCTGATGGTCCCTTCTGTTGTTCTGGTCCTGTCAATCACCTCCATCACAGTCACGTCCTTTGTAGCCATGATCTAAGCCAGATAAAGAAGAAGAAGAAGACAATGAAGGGGAAGAGGAAGGAGAAATTTCTCCGTGCTGACGCTTATTACCCTTCTTTTGATGCTCGTGACCACGATCGTGATCATGACCTCCTTTTTCCCCCTTATCCTAACTTGTCTCTCTAGATCCATTTTTGTCATTGGATCTATTTTGACTAGAATTTGGATTATGAATTGTGGATTGCACATTCTAGTTGAGGGCCCCCTAAACAAAGTCAAAGAGAGGAGAATCACTAAAGAAATGGTTGCATTCATCTAATGGGCCAAGTGGAGGTGGAAAAGTGTTTGAACCCTTGCCCTTCACAAGCTCATGTTGGTGCTCCAGTTGACAATCCCTTAAGCTTTATGCTTCAGCAGGATGATAATCCCTTGAATTGGGATCTCACATCTCATACTCTTCAAGAAGATGTTGAAGCACACGTCATGCGAGCATTAGCTAGAGCATTACTGGAATAGATCGATCACGTGGCAACACAATGTTGCCTTCCATGTTGCACTACTATAGCATTTCATCTTGATGCAAGATGAAGGTGAAGTCTAGTACATACTGAAACACCACTAATTTCGGCCTAACAATTTGAAGCAAGAATGACTCACACTTAAGCTTTTAGAGGTAAAATTTGGGAGAACACACGCTGGCTTGTCCTCGGAACTCATGTTGGTTTGCAATTTTCTCGGTCACGCTGTAGTCACGCTGAGGTCACGTTGGCAACGTGAGTATAGTGTGCTTGACTCTGATAGACCCAAAATTGAGTGAGAATGATCTAATTTCCATGGTGTAAGCCATCCTCGAAGGCCACTAATGTCTATTCCAAGTTTCAACGGGAATTCAAATTTGGAGACAAACTGTTCACATTTCCTCATGCACGTTGTCATGCACGTTGAGGTCACGCTGGCAGCGTGAGTGTAGCATGCGTAACTTTTAGGCCTAAAATTGAGTCAAAATGATCTAGTTTTCAAAGTGCAAGTCATTATCAAGACTGATAACAACTTAGACTTCAGCCTCCAGAATTTCAAGAAAAATTGCAAGTTTTGGAGCTCACGCTGTGGTCACGTTGGCAGTGTGAGTCCAACGTGACCTACCCAAAAGTGGTTCAAACAAGGCATTTTCAAGCTCAATTTGTGATCATTCTCAAAGATAATCATCACACTTCAAGAATTAGGCTTCAAAAAATTAAAGTTTGGTGCAAAATACATCACTCTAGCTCACTCACACTGAGGTCATGTTGGAGTCATGCTGGTAGCGTGAGTGTAGTGTGCGCACACTGAGGACATGTTGGGATAAAATCAACTCACGCTGGAAGTTCTTGTCAAGTAGAGAAGCCTCAAACAGCCACGGAACCACTCAAATCTACATCCTACAGTAGTCAATTCAAAGATCCAGAAGTTTCAAGCGAGCTAGAGTCAATATCTCTTGTTGTACATTGTAAATTTTCATCATTTGTGAGCTTGTCAAGCTCTTACGCTTTGAATTGTATGTGCTTCCGTGAGTGTGTGCTAGCTTGAGCAAGTTGTCACACATTGTAAGATACAATGTACCTTGTCAAAAATGTAGCTTTTCCACACACGTCCAACTCACATACAGCTATTCATTAGACACATGTTGATAGATCTGTTTTCCTCTCATCTCCCAGCCATTGAATCCATTCTTGAATTTCGCACCCGAGCCTGGCCTAGCCCTATAAATACCCTATCAATTCACATAAATGGGGTTGGCAATTTTGAAGGTTTACAGCTTAGGAAACTCAGACCTGTAATCCTTGGGCACTCGGGCACCCTTGACTCGTAGCATCCAAGCACTTCTGAAACACCCTGGGGCTTGGCGCTTAACCTGCCATCCACACGTGCAGCTACACTTTGATCGGTGCACATCTTCTCTAAGCAATATAATATAGTTCATTTTGTTAGCCATTATATTGTTTGCTTTGTTCTACGTTCAGTTTACGTTTTGTTACAATACCAGTTTTGCATACGTTTCTGTTTACATTTCATGCACATTGTTTATGTTTTAAAACATCAATTATGATAACCCCAGTGCAAGCCATAGTTTACGTTTGGGGAAGTCCTTGGTTGATTTGTGTGTAGACCATCCAAGGCACTCTGCCTTCATTTTCTTTTCCAACTTATCCTCGGGCGAAGGCAGGGTTAGCTGTGTCTACCTGATGATCTTTCAGTGTGTTTTTTCCCTTCCAGCCTTACACCGATGATTTAGGTCAGTACAGTAAATTGGAGCTAGAAGGAGGGCCGCCTAAAAAAATTCTTACATTAATCGGGACTGCAAACCTATGAAACTCTTACGACGAGCACTTTAAGCTCTACAACTCCAACACTCCACCATCACCACCGTTGACTGTTCACATTGAGCTTCTCCCACCACTCGCCCAGCGTGTCAAGCTACCTTACGCAAGTTCAGCTTGACTTACTCACTCTATCCCTCGATATCTCATGCTGTCAGCTTATGCTGTCTGTCAGCGTCACGCTGTCAGCTCACACTGTCTGTCGATCATGCTGCAGTTGGCTCACATTGTAGCTTCTTACATTGTTTTTCAGTCACGTTGCAGTTACTCACATTGCAGTTGCTCATGCTGTTGGTCACGTTGCAGCTGCTCACATTGTTGGTCACGTTGTAGTTGCTCATGTTCAACTCGTATAGCCTAGTTTACTCACGTTCATTATGGAATCCTCCCAAATTAACCCAGTAACACTGTCGATCTCTAACTTTGGGGCTGAAACCTCGAACCCTGTGACTGCTACGAAATCCATAACTATTATTGAACAGATAAATCCCCAAGGCCCTACGCACCAGTCACTTAGGCTACAGGGCAAAGACCCTATCTACGCGACTCTTAGACCCAAATAGTATAATTTCATCTATGTCAAGATCCAAGCCAACCTACCTATTGATCATATAGAGAGGGAAGCAAAGAGAGACTATAAACTTATTCACAAAGGAGGTTGTGAGTTCATCCCTTCAGCATTTGATATAATCCCATTGTCTGAACACCATTATAAACTCATATCCCAGCTTCTCATGGCAAGTGTAACGACAGAAAACGTCGACAGCTGGAAATACTGATCGAGGTTCCGTGTATACAGTTTTAACCACGGATTTGCGCAAGGGCTATGCTGGAAAAAGCGAATCCGTGGTGCCCTGAACGGTCTTGTCGATCAGACAGGGACTTACAGGTCAATAAAACGATGAAGATTACGGATCTTTGCGTGCTGCGATTTGATTCGGGGGATCGTGAAACGGGAGGAAAACGACGTGGATGGACCGTTACAATGATAACGTCAAACACGCCGAAGAGATGCTAATCAGGAGAGAAACGCGTGATTTTCAAAGATCTATGCTTCGATTTTTGAAAGAATGTATGATTTATATGTCACGTTACAATGGGAGAGACCCCCAATAACTTGATGCAAAAATGAGCACAAAACAACAAGGAAACTGTCCAGACAGAAGTCCGATCTACCTCGTAGGCCAAAGCTGGGATGCAAGGATGGTCAAGCTCTGAAGTCTGCCGATCAACTGTTTCTGACCGGTAGAGTCTGCAAACTGGGCGAGACGATCTCACAATCCCTGTTCTGCTTCTTTGCTTCGAGTAGGTTCTGCTCAGGGCAGCGATCGTTAAAGGAGAAAGGTCGTATCTCCTCCGAAGGAATGATTTTTCCTATTGCTAAGGCTCAAGCGCACTGTGCTCTGTTCTTGCTAAAGGATGGTGCTGTCGGTAGTTGCCAAAAGGTTGCTCTTTGTTTCTCCGCTCAAGGTATGCTTCCTTGCTCAGAAAATGCTCTTGCCCCTTTGACTTCTCGCCAACAAAAGTGATAAGTGCTCTGGTGCTTAGAAAAATGTCTCTGCTTCTCTGATTTGCCAACCCTTGTAGCTTTGTCAACTGAGGTATTTATAAACCGCGACGTTCCGTGGAAGAGGCGCAACCCTGATGACGTGGGTCCCGGACATTTCGGGTCCCATTGACCATTTTAAGTCAGACTGTGACTATGCACAACACGCTCGTTTGCGCGTTGTGCGTGTGAAGAGCAGGTATATGTTGAGCGTGCTTCAATTGCTTTCAGGCTGTATTAGACTCATCCGCGTTGTGTTGCCTGTATGAGC
>MNCI01004978.1:112906-177788 GCA_015680685.1 Gnetum montanum | reverse complement strand
GAGCTAGCGGGCACGCGCAAGACAAAAGGTCGTTTTGGCGGTCCCTTACGCTCACCGTCCGTACTCACCACAGTGATTATATAAGGATCGTAGTTTGCGTTCAACGGGTCCTTATATACATGCAGTGTTTGGTTTTCCGAACGCGTTGGGTTACTGCTGTCTAATTTTAGATGACCTTCGTCGATCATGCGTTGAATGTCGTCCTTCAACGCCCAGCAGTAATCCGTGTCGTGACCACACATCTGGTGGTAGTCACAGAAACGGTCTAGCCGAAAATATCTCAGAACTGCTGGTTCGTTAGGTAAGGCTAAAGAAGGATCCTTCAGCAGTTCACAGTGACGTCTGTGACGCTTCAGGGCTTCCTCGGACACCTTCTTAGGTTGAATGTGCCCTGCCGCTAACAGTTGTTTCAGCAATTCAGAATGCTTTACAGGTAAAGCCGCATATTTTGAACGATCTTTATGCTCAAAATTTGGCTTTGGCTGGGGGGGACCTTTAGGGGCAGCTGTGGTTTGGCTGGTGCCAGCACTAGCCGTGGCTTCGGGAGGCGCTGCCGTGGGTGCCTTCTTGTTCTTGTTCTTTGCGTTTTCAGTCAGCGCGGCTACCGTTGTTGTTGCCGCCTTACCCTTGTCTTTGGCCTTGTTGTGTGCATTCCCGTAGGCGACATACGTCGGGTCTTTGCTAGCCTCCACAGCATCTTGGATGCCTCTAACTTGTGCGAAGGCCTGATGTAGGTTACTGGGGGAAAGGTAGTACAGCTTCGACTTGATGAAGTCGTTGACTACCCCTTTGAACATAGCGAGCGTATGTGAGTCCGCGATCGGTTCGCGGATCTCATTCAAGGTAGCAGTCCAGCGCTGTATAAACTTTTGGACGGGCTCGGGCGGGTCTTGTTTCACCCCTATGAGCTAATCCAGTGTGACTTCCGGCTTCAGGTTGTATTTGAAGCGGGTCACAAACTGAGTCAACAGCTCTTCCAAGGTCGAGATGGAAGAGCGTGGGAGGGCTCAGTACCAGTCTAAGGCTTTCCCTGTTAATGACATTGCAAAGACTCTGATAATCGTATGTGGCCACTGTTGAAGCAACAAGGATTCAGATCGAAAGGTGACTAGGTGAGCGTTGGGATCCCCCTCCCCATTGTATTTGGTGAAATGGGGGAGGGACATCCCCGGTGGTAACGATAACATAGAGATCGCTGAACTGATCGGATCGTCCTGGTAAAAGTCCATGATCTGGACGATGTCAGAACCAGCGGTCTTGAGGCGTCGAACCTCTTCGATTAGAGTCTGGATCAGCTGGAAGGCTTGGTCCAGGCCTGTTAACGGAGGTGTTTGTGCGGATGGCACGGGAGGTTGGACCGGGAGGGCGACGCCAGGAAATGGAAAAGACGGGTGGGATCGACCGGCCGCTGGCAGGGCAGGGACCCCGACAGGTGGGGGAGCCTGTGAAGACCACCACTCGCTGGTCTGCGCAGGGGGGTTGACCGCCTCCTGCTGCGTGAGATAAGGATGTAAATACTGCGGTACCCCCTGTGGAACATACGTTGCTAGTGCGACCAGGGGTTGCACGCCGTATACCACAGATTGGGTCTGTTGCGCCGCCGGGTTGGCCCATTGACCTGCAGCAGGCTGGTGGGCATAAGTTGGTTGGACAGCTGTGGTAACCTGTTGGGTCGGAGGGGGCGGCAACGACAAGGTCTACGCTGGGCGCGTTGCAGACACATTGTAAGGCTGTATCTGATGAATGAAATGGGGCGCAATGGTCGCCAGGACCACCGCTGGGATGCTAAGTACGCGTGGTGATGAAACCGCCCCCACGTTATTGTGGGGAATTTGTACTTGCAGCCCAGACGGTTGCGTAGCAGCCTGTGGAAGGACAGGGACGTGCATCTGTGCCGTCGGGGCCGCGCTAAGAGAGGCGGCCTCCCCGTTGAAAGGAAACAGGGGATTTACATGCGTCTGGGGGCTTAGGACATGGAATGAAGGTTCCAGAGTATGGAACGAATGTTCCAACTGGGCCGCAAAGTCGTCCTCTTCCTCCTCCCCATGCTGGGGCTCCACCATAGCTTGTGAAGCTTGGCCTTTGGCCATGACCATCTGTGTAATTAGTTCGTAGTGGTGTTCGGTCAAGGGAATTATGTCATAGGCTGTTGGCTTAAAATCATAACCCCCTCGGTGGAGCACCTCAAAGTTCCGTTTTGCTTCAAGTTCGGCTCGGCTTAGAGCCAACTTCGCCTGGATCTTAACGCATATGAAGTTGTATTCTTCAGGGGTTATAACCGTGAAGATAGGCTCTTTTCTCTGAAGCCTCAATGAATGGCGCAATGGTCCCTGGGATTCTATTGCACCCGGAGCTGGTCGGGTGACAATAGGGTTCACGGATGTGGCACCCAGATCAGTATGGGCCATGGCAGTTGTGGTTGTGTACAAAGAATCCATTGGGCAATGAGATTAACGGTAAATGATAATCGGATCTAAGGATTAGTTGGCAACAAAAGCTCGAAATAGGCTTTCTACCCTGTTGGATTTCAAGGAAACCGTCCTTGCGACCGATCTATACCACGCGATCGACTGTAGACTTCCCTAGAGATATTACGTCTATGGTTTAGGGTATAGATCACTACCAAGGCTACCCGAAATATTCGGATCGGAGTCTGAAGGGCCCTCCTTCTAGCACCAGAAAACTGTAACGACAGAAAACGTTGGCAGCTGGAAATACCGATCGAGGTTCCGTGTATACAGTTTTAACCACGGATCCGCGCGAGGGCTATTCTGGAAAAAGCGAATCCGCGGCGCCCTGAACGGTCTTGTCGATTAGACAGGGACTTACAGGTCAGTAAAATGATGAAGATTACGGATCTTTGCGTGCTGCGATTTGATTCGGGGGATCATGAAACGGGAGGAAAACGACGTGGATGGACCGTTACAATGATAACGTCAAACACGCCGAAGAGATGCTAATCAGGAGAGAAACGCGTGATTTTCAAAGATCTATGCTTCAATTTTTGAAAGAATGTATGATTTATATGTCACGTTACAATGGGAGAGACCCCCAATAACTTGATGCAAAAATGAGCACAAAACAACAAGGAAACTGTCCAGACAAAAGTCCAATCTACCTCGTACGCCAAAGCTGGGATGCAAGGATGGTCAAGCTCAGAAGTCTGCCGATCAACTGTTTCTGACCGGTAGAGTCTGCAAACTGGGCGAGACGATCTCACAATCCCTGTTTTGCTTCTTTGCTTCGAGTAGGTTCTGCTCAGGGCAACGATCACTAAAGGAGAAAGGTCGTATCTTCCCCGAAGGAATGATTTCTCCTATTGCTAAGGCTCAAGCGCATTGTGCTTTGTTCTTGCTGAAGGATGGTGCTATCGGCAGTTGCCAAAAGGTTGCTCTTTGTTTCTCCGCTCAAGGTATGATTCCTTGCTCAGAAAATGCTCTTGCCCCTTTGACTTCTCGCCAACAAAAGTGATAAGTGCTCTGGTGCTCAGAAAAATGTCTCTGCTTCTCTGATTTGCCAACCCTTGTACCTTTGTCAACTGAGGTATTTATAAACCACGACGCTTTGTGGAAGAGGCGCAACCCTGATGACGTGGGTCCCGGACATTTCGGGTCCCATTCACCATTTTAAGTTAGACTGTGACTATGCACAACACGCTCGTTTGTGCGTTGTGCGTGTGAAGAGTAGGTATATGTTGAGCGTGCTTCAATTGCTTTCAGGCTGTATTAGACTCATCCGCGTTATGTTGCGTGTATGAGCATAATCCGGTATAAAAACAATAGGCTCAAAATTGTTTTACGCTCACTACGCAGCTGCGCGTGATGAAGCGTAAAAAATGCCTAGCTTTAATGATGAAATACGCAATGGTACGCACCGCCGTGTAACGAGCGTAAAGATAAGTTATGCATACGCCATGAGAAAAAAGTGTCGCACTGTTATGCTTCTCTAGACTCTGCCTTCGACTATTTTGGAGCCTATTATGCTTATTACGTTGCCATGCGTAATAGAGCGTAAACTTGTCCTTGAACAAAGCTAATGCGCGCTGTCACTTGAATTGCGAATCTCTGCCTGAAGCCGACTCGTAATTTTCATGGTGTTTCAGCAAGGAGTCAAGCCTTATAGCTACCTCCAATAGAGCCTCAAGGTGGAGATGAGGATTCATACCATACCATACCGTTAGCCCCCATGCCCATACAAACCCATTGTTTCAACCTTTCCTGGAAGAGACTATACTTCCACCACCAGCTTCTCTACAGAAAGTATCCACTCCCATTCCCATCTTCTCCAAGTTCAACGCTCAATCTAACATGGCCACTTCCATCATACCTTTGCAAATACAATCCCAAAAACCTCCTCCCTAAACTAATGCAGGATCGACCTTTTGACCTCAAGTAATTGGGATGCCATTGGTTATACCAGCTTCCAGATCTAGCCATTACATACCTCAAGTGCAAATCCAGCAAGCACCACTGATCACTTCACAACCTGTGACTGGGCAGTGGGTCCCACCAGCTATTCAGCAAAACCTGTCTACTCATTACAACATACCACACCCCGTAATCTCAACCCTAAATGTCATCCCACCACAACAAATGATAGTCCAACAATCTCTCTTTCCACAAACGATGCAACAATCGAGTCAGTATCAACCATCGCCAACTCAAATCGCCAGTCTGCCTATCGCCCAAGAGTGGGCAGACACGAAAAAAATGATATATTCGTTGGCTGAAGAATTAAAATGCCTTAAAACTATGAAACACTGAGGAAGTCAAGGTACTAGACTTCTATCAAGATGATCTAATTGACCATTCATTTCCCTCGTTAACCTTGCCAAAAGGAGTTTCATTACCCCAGCTAACCAAGTACAATGGAGAGGGGGATCCAAACGTTCACCTAGTAACATTTAGAACAAAATGTCTATTTCTTCAGGCATGACCTCATGTAATTCTACGTGTGTTTACTATGTCCTTAATAGGAAAAGCTTTAGAGTGGTACCGAGCTTTACCCCACAGCTCCATATCTTCTCTAGAGGATTTGTTGCACCAGTTTGTCACCCATTTCAAATACAATCTAAAACTTGAAGCCACATTGGATAGCTTGATTCAAATTAAACAAGCGCTATTAGAGCCAGCATAGAAATTTATCCAAAGGTGGAGTGCAGCCTTGAATGAACTTCACGAGCCCATCCCTGAAACATATTTGCTTACCATCGTTAAGGCAGCCATGAATGACTTTATTAAGTCAAAGCTTTATTATTTGAAAGCCCGCACATTGAGCCAAGCATTTGTGAAAATTAAAGATATAGAAGAGGCGGCACAAACAAGTAATGACCCAACCTACTCGATCTTTAGGAGCCAACATATGAAGATAGATAAATTCAAAACAATAGTAGCAGCAGTGGTTGAGACAACCTGACCTAACCATCCAGGACAAAAGGGAAAACAACCCACTATCCCAAATAGCTATGAAAGAAACACACCTGTGCCTACACCCGAAACTTCCTCAAATAGAAACACCAACATGAGTCACGCTCGTACATTCGAGAGAAAAGACCCTGCTCAATATACACCCTTTCCCATGAAATCTTCACAATTGCTTGATCAACTTCTAAAAGCTAGGTTAATCAAACATAAACAAATGTCCCCCACGACATCTCAAAAACATGATCGATTCTATGGGATAGCCAAGAACCCAGCCTTAGCAACAGCTAATGAACCCCCAATTCCAAGAGGTTTTAGGTTGGATAGGTTTTGTGAATATCACCAACGATGTGGTCATGGGATTGATTACTGTTTCACCTTGAAATAGGATATACAATGCATGATTGATAGGGGTGAAGTAGTATTTGACGAGGCAAACCCAGTGAGACCCCAAAACCAACCCATGGGAGTCTACAAGGATCCCCTTAATACCAATGACACCATATGTGATTAATACTATCCACGTGGAGAACAGAAAAGACATCTCGCGAAAACCTTTTGTGATCTACAGGCCTTTAGAAAACACACCTACCCCAACATCTCCTCAAACCCCTTTTATTATACGCACATCCCACGCACCACAAAAACCATTCTTCATCCGCTTACCTCCTTTCGTTGCAACAACAACCACACCATCTGAAAATTGACCCATTCCCTTTGTGATCTGGATGCCAAAACACCCTGATCACAACCCACCTCCGTTCCTCCACGACCTCTGCGAGAACGTCTTGCCGATAGACTAACAAGAGAGCACCTGGAAAGAGAAAACCATCAGCACAAATTAGGACCACCAAAGCCCACACTGCTAAACGCTGTTCCTATGGGCCCATCCATTAATGAGCCTAGTACAAGTCATCAAAACAAGGATGATGTCATGGGTTGTGTCTTGAACCCAGCATCATCAGTTACCAACCCAAAGATTCCTCCATGAGAAATATGAATGCTAGGTCAAATAGACCAAATCTCCACAGACAAGGGTGCCCCAAATGGTAAAGATCTAGCGAGTGCGTTGACCCAAGTCACGTAAGTCTTAAAACAAAAAAAAACTTCTTTAAGTCTGTATGACCTAGTGATGACTTCACTAGTACATCGAGAAGCTCTCGTGCGGATGTTGACTTCGATCCTTGTTAGTGAGGACCTTCCTGCAGATGAACCATCCATTTATGAGGTATTGTCCCCACAACCTCAGGAATCAAAGACTGCATCCCTAGAGTTTTGTGCTAGGGACATTAACCTAGATGAGGAAACAGGAGAAGTTACCACAGCCCCTATGTTCATAACGATATAGGTCGATCATTTCAAGATACGTAGGATGCATGTTGATGATGGTGTAGTGACAAATGTAATACCCTTTCCTGTCATCGAAAAACTAGGACTTACTGAACAAATACAGCCCACGACAACTTCTTTTCTAAAATACTTTAGTGGTTCTCGTGTTGGGGTTAAAGGTATGGTCACCTTAGATTTCATAGCCGAGGACCAATTTCCCACATTAGTTGAATTCGTAGTAGTCGACAAAATGCCAGGGTTTAATATGATTCTAGGACATCCTTGGCTAGCTCAACTTAAGGCCATATCCTCACCAATCCATCAGGAGATCCACCTACCTTATGAGGGCGGTGAAATCATCATACATGGGGATACAATGGTATCGCCCACTTCCTCACACCTTGCAGTAGATCAAGAGTTAGAAATTGAGTTCATTAAGCCTAAGCAAGAAACTATGAGCATACATCAAGAGATGAACCCAATGTTAACTCACGATCTTGCTAAAACTAAGGAAGCACTAGACAACATAAACATAGGAGCCATTCCCACTGATGTCTCCTGGTCAGAACTACCCTTTGACATCACCGATGAAGGGGAAGGTGAGTATAAGATCATACCCACATGCCCAACCCCTCACGTTAAGCTACAAAGGATTAAGAAGTAACTCAATAACTAGAATGAACCAAATGTCCAAAATGACGTTAAACTACCAATCGTCCAGGACGATGTTAAACTACCAATGAACGTTTGCAATGATGTTAAACTAGTCACGGTCAGAAATGGTCGGTTCCTTTTAAAAGCTTTTTGAAATTGTTATTGCTTTTGGCCCACTATGGCATAAAACTAGTAATCTTTCTTTCCTTAGCAATAGATGCAATAGTCCACCATGACTTTAAACTAACATGAACAGCTTGAAATGGCTTTAAACTAGGATTCAATATGTCACAAGTTTACAAACATTCACTACGTTATGTCAAATTTTAGTTTAAATGATACAAGTTGTAGTCTCGATTTATGCCTTCTTGTTACTTTCTTCTTTTACAAGTATTGATTCACATTTTGTTCCCCCATCTTACATTTAGTTACACGCATATGTTCATGATAATACTAGAAAAAGAAAATAAAAATGGAAAACAAAAAATAAAAAAAATGATACATCAATATGGTAGTAAAATTCCAACACGTTATGTCATAACCAGGTCCATATTATTACATTGGTCAACCACATGTGTCCATCAAACATTCAAAGAATCCAAAAAAATTTAATAGCTAAAGTCTAATTAACAATAAGCTCATGGAGGGGGTTGATACCTAAGATCCTCTTCATCATCTGCTCTTGCTCCACTGGGGCCAGCTCCATCATTAACACATCCCTATAGTAGAAAATAGAAAACAAAACAAAACAGCTAAGAGTAGTAAAGCAAATCATAAACAAAAAAGTAGAAAAATAGTAACACTAACAATGAAAAACAATAAAACCATACAAAAAGAAATGCCACAATAAAACACTCACAAGTGAAGAAGGCCCTAAGTTGGCCTCCAGACACCGTAGAATCTCCTCCTCGAGCATGTTTGTCCAATCCTCCTCCAGGCCAAGTTCAATGCCAGCTAAGGTTTTCCCCTTGTCCATTGAAGTCTAGGTAGGATGCTCAAGAGAGAACATGCCTGTAGAAGCCTCCCTGGAGGTAGTAGTAACGATTCTCTCAAGAGATCCCTCCACCTTAGTGCACTGGGCGAACCTGTCATAAGCAGGCCGCAAGCCTAATCCATTGATGAACATCTCCATCTAGCGATGTTCAATTGACTCCTCCTTCAATCATTTCTTATATTGATGCTTGTGGTCCTTTTGGTCTTGGCCCCATTTCCGTACTTTTGTAGCAAAGGACTTCCAATCGTGACATTTCCTATTCAGCAAGTTCATCTGTGCTCTTTGTTCTGCTAAGTCCCGTGTTGCCCACACTTTGCTGTTCAAAACTGTCCAGTAACGTGCATATGTGATTTTAGAAGTGCTATCACTAGATAGTCTAGCAGTAGCAAGATCGTAACGAGATTGGAGATCCCTTTTCTCCTCTCTCTCTTTCGCCAGTGCCTTCCTCAATGAATGAACCTTGTCCCATAAATACTCAACTGACCACCTACAAGTCCAAAGTGACTTGGCGTTCTGTACGACGACATTGGAAACTGCATCATACACATTCCTAGGAACTTGCTCAATATTCCCTAGCAGTTTAGGGAGAGCATCAATGTGAGTAGCTTCAGAGGGATCCCACTGGAGCTTGGTGCCTGTAGGTGTAAGTACCACACATATGAATCAACTATAACGAACAACAAATGGAAAGAAATACAATAAACCCAAACACTTAGCGTAATACATAACACACACATACCTAGTTTTGAATGAGCTTCCTATAGGTGAGCGACCACATCATTAACGATGCCTTTAACACAGTCTATTTTACTAGGCATCTCAAGCCATGGTCTTAGCTAGTCAGTTGGTGTGGGACAAGAAAGAGAGATTACCTTGATCGGAACTTGTGGTCCTAACACCTCTGCCCGAGATGTATGTGCCTCAGAAATATCAACGTTTACCTCTAATGATAGAAAAAATCAAGATAATCAAGAACAACACATGAAAATTAAAGGGTACAAAAACATGGATTAAGCTGAAAAGAACATACTAAAAAGCCCTTTGCTGTCTAGCTTGGGTGGATCACCAAGATGCAAAGATCGATTAAAGAAATCACTGAGGACATCTCTTTCATCACTTGAATGTCTAAGTGCATCCAAAGCCTCCGCAAACTTCATCCCCATGACGTCTGTCACATCTTCTTCTTGTGAGGTGGGAGGTTCTTCGATCGTTTCTTCTCTTTCCTTCACCTCTTCCTCCGGCCCTGTGACAACCACTTTAGAATCAACCATCAGGGCCAAAGTCTCTCTCTCTCTCTCAGGACTTTCCTTTGATAATTATAAAATCTTAGAGTTAGTATAACATAGTATATATAACGTATAGGCCAAAAAACAACGAATAAAAATATATAATAATAGAATAAGATACTTAACCTCCATTGGCAGTAAAAATCAAATCTTCATTGCTCTTGGTGGTATCACATTTGGAGTAGGCTCCCTTGGACGTTCTCTCCTCTTCACCTTTGCCTTGGACTTTCCAATGGTCTCACCAATCAAACATTCAGCCCTTTTAATAGATGTGCATAGCCTAGGCAGTTCCAATCCCAAACTATCATGGGAATGATGGGAATGGCTAGCTGCACCTCCACTAGTAACTGATACTGATTTCTCAATATCTTTTGGTGGGTCCTGGTATCTAGTGGTGCTAAATAGGTGGCGAATCCAAGGACATGACAGTTGTGAATGGTCTCTCAAAATATAGCGGTTATCATCATAAACCACTAGGAACTCAGTGAACCTACGTAAGTACCCCGCAAGGAAAGCAAAGGTAAAATGGGATTTAGCATGGATGTTTGAACGTAACCTGATGATCTCCCCATAGAAACTAGATACAAGAAATTGTGCCTAGTTGTAGTGCATGCCAGTCTCCAAAACTACATGCATGACATGTGCTGACTCAATCCCAAGGTTTCTTCCTTGAGAAAGAGATTTGGGAAATGCCCGTGCCCAGAAGAGTGGATATAGGAAGTTTATCTCCATTGATCGGGTATCATCTCACATGGCAAAGCCCCTAGGACCCCAAGACACACCTAACCACTACTCAAGCTCTCTTATGACCTAGCTCTCTTTTGTTGCTTTATCTATGGTCACCGTGGCACCATCCATGGGCACGCCAAAAAGATCAAAAAGGAATTCAATGGTCAAGTGAAAAGATACCTTGACTCCTCGAACCCTCGTGATGAAATGAGAAGCATCATCATTGAAAGAATCAATAATAGTGACCATCTTAGTAGCTGGAATGCTAGGAGTCAAAGCTGTGAATAAATCCATCAAACTTTCCTGATTAAGGCCGTTGATGATCAACTCAGAAGCTTTCTTCTGCAACCATTTTTGTGATTGCTCTACCTCCCCAAATTTCATAAAAAGGGTGGAGTCAGTGTGCCTTGTTATAACAGTAACTTCGTCAGGGGGGATGGCTACTGTAAAAAAGAAAACCTAGAGCGAAGAATTAAAAACATAGTACACAATGATGCAACCACAAAAAAAGGATGGAATCTAGGGTGTGGTCATTTACCATCAGTAAATGGTGTAGACGGGGTAGGTGCATGATCAATCCTTTGAGGGAAAATTGACCTATTAGAAGACCATTCCTCATGTAACCAACCTCGAACTTGGTAGTGCTCAAAGGCTCTCAAAAATTGCTTATGGTAGTCAACAATAGCCACCTTTGTCTAGTCCAGTACCGCTACATGAAGAATGGGGCCTGCCATAAATGTCTCTAGCACTGTACGCGCTAAGGCAAGTCCACCATCATCATTGCTCATCCCATGTTCATCAAAGCGGGGCCTGCATTGAAAAAAAATAACATTTACATTTAGATGATGACATAGAGTTTAAAAGGAAATCAAAAAATTAAAGTAAGACACAAGGGAGCATACCTGTCCACTCTATATACAGTCCTAGGTAGGTTCTAAAATAGAGTGTGCACACGGAGGGCTAGGAAAAGTGTGTTGCTGCTGTTATAATGACTACACATAGGCAACTCCCACACATGAGTCAAGGGACGAGTAGATCTAGGACCCTCAGTAGGCCCTCCCGCAACCTTGAAAAGCCCCTCATTGATGTAAGTAATAAAAGCAAGCATGCCTTGTGTAGACCCGGGCAATGCTATCTCGATGATGTCATGAGCCAATTGTTCACTTAGGTGAGACCATACAACTACACTAAAATTTTTTAGGATGAAGGACAAAAACGAACTAACACCGGGGTGGAACCATATCACATGGGGCCTGATGTGCATGTCATAGGGAGGTGTGTCCAGTCCAAAAGGGCCAAACCAAGCAAGTACCCCAACAAGCTCAACCACAAGAAGAGAAGGTTTAGGTCCTCTGCATATAGCCAAAAACATTAGGTAAGTGAAAAATATAAGTGCTAATAATAAGTCAAAATCTCAAAAAAATCAAAAATCATGTAAATAGATACTTTGAATGCATAGCTTCATCCCATTGAAACCCATTTCACAGTAAATCCACACAAAAGTACAGAACGTGAACACTCATTGAAGCAAGGTTTAAATCATCCATCCCAGTAAAAACAAATAAAAAGTATAAATATGAAACCAGCAAGTGATCATCCTAGCAAACGATGCACACGTTCATTTTTTAGCCCATGCTGGGTGTCCTTGGCAGCTTACGCCAAGAACTGCCCTACCAGCTGCCAAGAACTACCCTACCAACAACTAACGCTGGGGCCTGTTTTCAGCAACTAACGCTAGACCTGCTTACTTCCCAAGTGACTCACGCTGGGGGAGCTCATGCTAGGCCTATTTAGAAAAATCATGCTACCTATCTCCCCAGTACTCTCGATGTTTTTCTCACATTCCAGCTCATGCTAAGAACCAGCTCATAATGCCCTGAAACTTTGTGTTCACGTTGCCAGGAAGTCTAAAACTTATGTAGCCAAGAAAAAAAAGGGGGCTAAAAATTACATTGCCAAGAAGCTTGAAAACCCAAGAAAGCTCTGTTAGTTATGTATACGTACATAAAAAAATATTTTAATTGACGCTGCCTAGGCCTAGCAAAATAAACAGGAAACCTCCCTAGTAATGCAGCTCACACTGTTGGCAAAATAAATAGGCTTTCTTCCAACGCAGCTCATGCTGCAAGTCAAAGGGAAAATAAAAAACAAGCCTTCCTCTCTGCACTTGCACTAAGGTCCCCCTAAAAATCATGTTGCAGAGAGCCCTAAACTCATGCTGCCAGGGAGGCTGAAAATCACGCTCAGATTTCCCTTGCAACGCTGGCCATTCTTGACTTGAAACTAATGCTGGCCCTTCTCGATCCACACTCACGTTGCCTAAGAATCCTATCTTGCAGCTCATGCTACACCCAAAAATCCTATGGCTTAAGACACCAGAAAAAGCCAAAAACCCCCACATTACTAGAGAAAGCCCAAAAGCCCACAATGCCAGAAACCCCAAAACCCATGCCACAGGAAGCCCTGAGAGCTCATGCTGGGTAGGATGTCCCTGGAACTCACACCCCAAAACTTGCATTCACGTTGCTCATGCTGACATCACAAACCCCAAAACAACCCAAAATCATAGCCCAGAAACTCAAAATCGTAGCCGAAATTCTAATTGTAAAATGCCAGAGAAAAACAAGAGAAAATAAACTTACCGGTGTAGGGTCCCATCCCACGTCAGAATCCTAACTGGGGGGAGACGCTGGAGAAGCTCTTGACTCTCCTTCATGAATGCTAGATCTACTTGCCTCTTCCCCTTGTCTTGGTTTGCCTTTCCTCTACCCTTGTCCTTCATGGTTGCCTTGCTCATGCTGATGTTGACACTGACGCTAGCACTCCTAGCTCATGTTGCAGTTCAAGAACTCACGCTAGCATAAAATGCCCTTCCTCCACTTCAAAAACCCCCTTTTAAACCCAAAACATTCTATTTTATTTCCTCTTATTTTATTTTATTTAAACTTATTTTCATTTACATTTTAGGTTGGCCTAGCATTCCTCATTATTCCAGCCTCTGGAGATGAGGACAAAAATTATTATTATGCAAAGGAAGGGATGAAAAAGTTAAAACCACAATATATATATATATATATATATATACACATGCATTTATAAATAGTTCAAAAACTCATAAAATTCAAAAGTCCCATGAACTTGTCGTTCGCACAAAATCCAAAAATCAAAAATGTTCCATACACTCATGACAAGTGAACATGCATAATTTTGGCCTGGTATGGCCTTAAACTACCATGCGGCCCAGTATGGCCTTAAACTGCCATGATTGCCGCTGTGTCTTCCAATTTTGTCAGTACATAGTTTGATTACCCCATGTTTTTTTACATTTAGTAACTCTTTTGCTAAGGGGGTGTCTCTTACTTTGCTCTCGGTTTAAATTTGTAGGAGTAAGCACCATGGCCACCAAGAATATCCTCTCAATATTGTCTCTTAGTGGACCATATGGAGAGGTAGAAAGAGCAATCAACCTGGAATCCTTGGATCTAGACCTATCCACGTATACCAATTTAGTAGCCTCCACTCAAAAAATGTCAGACTGACCTAAAAATGTGATTAAGACTTTGAATCTAGAAGCTGACAATATCACTAAAGATCCTCTAGTTGAAATCCCCATTACTACATTCAATGGAGAAACTAGAACATTGAAATTAAGCATCCTACTAGACTTACAACTTGTTGGTGACATCACTCAAGTATTGAAAGACAAGATAAAAACATTTGCATGGTCATATACTGACATGCTAGGATTAGATCCCCAAATCATCCAACACAGCATTATCCTTAATGAAAAAATTAAACCGGTAAAACAAAAAGCGCGAAAAGTTAGACCCAAGGTAGTGTTAGCAGTTCATGCTGAAATCACAAAGCTCTACCAAGCCCGTTTCATCTGGGCTGTTGATTATTCCGATTGGGTATCAAACATTGTTGTAGTCCCTAAGAAGAATGGTAGTATATGCATATGCATCGACTTCCATGATCTCAATACAACCACTATAAAGGATGATTTCCCATTACCTAGCATTGATCAACTTATTGACACAATTGTTAGGCATGCACTATTATCCTTTATGGATGGATTTTCAGGATACAACCAAATAAGAATCAATCTGAAACATCAACTCAGAACAACTTTCATGACACCTTGGGGCACGTTCTGTTATACTATGATGCCATTTGGCCTTAAAAACGCAGGAGCTACATATCAAGGAGCAATGACATATATATTTAGTGATTACATGCTCAATTTGCTCAATGATTATGTTGAAGATATCACGGTTAAATCTAAAACAACCGAAGAACATTCAAAAGACTTGGACTTAGTGCTTAAACGTTGTCTCAAATACGACCTTAGACTTAGTCCAAAGAAGTGTGTCTTTGGTGTCAAAACAGGAAAAATTCTTGGTTTCGTAGTCTTTGAAACGGGAATATGGGTAGACCTTGATAAGGTTAAGGCAATAACTAATATGCAACCACCAAAAAACCTTACCGAATTACATGGTCTTCAAGGTAGGCTACAATTCATTAGATGCTTTATCGAAAGGTTGACAGATAAGTTGAGGCCTATGCAGCACCTATTACAAAAAAATGTGCATTTCCAATGGACCCAACAATGTCAAGAAGCATTCGAAAACATAAAACAAGAGCTAGCCCAACTACCGACCGTTTATCCCCCGCAAGGCGATAAACCCTTTTACATTTACCTTGCAACTTCTGATTCTTCCATTGCATCGATGCTTTGTCAAAAACGTCAAGATGGAGCCGAGATCCTGGTATATTACCTAAGCCATACTTTAATTTCCTATGAACAATGATACAATGACGTGGAAAAATCATGCCTTGCCCTCATTTTCGCCTTGAAGAAATGGCGGCATTATGTCTTCTGCAATCAAGTTTACATCATTTGCAAAAGTAACATACTCCGTGCCATCACTAACAACATCTATGAGTCGAGTAGGATAGCTAGGTGGAAAGAAATGATCAGAAAATTTGACTTACACTATGTTGCTCAATCTTCCACAAAAGGTCAAGCAATAGTCACACAATTAGCCATCTCGCCAATGCATGATCAAGCAATAGTTAACCCTGAGTTCCTTGATGAGAATGTTAACAATATAGACACCGTACCTGATAACTATGAGGCAATCCTCTATTTTGAAGGAGCTTCAACCTCCTGAGGAGGAAGTGTCGCAGCTATTTTAACATACCCCTTTGGAGAAGTCCAATCCTTCGCCTACCGATTGACATTTCCCTGTACTAACAACGTGGCGGAGTATGAAGATCTTCTTAGAGGTGTTCAAGAAACATTGACTTCAGGAATCTCACGTCTTGTAGTTTGAGGTGATTCACAGCTAGTCATTAATTAATTCATTGAAGTTTACGCATGTAAGGCTCTCCATTTGCAACCGTATTGTGATTTGAACAAACATCTGCTAAGACAACTAGTAGAAATCAATATGTAGCATGTCCCTAGGAGCGAAAACACTGTTGCCAATGCACTTGCTACACTAGCCTTAAACATGACACCCAAAATGTTCCATGCGTTGCCTAGCTCTATAAAAAATTATGCCGAACCCATAATTAACACTCTTGACGAAATTCCTATAGCATTCGTTAGCACAAAACACACAATAGAAGAGGTGAGCCTCCACAACACTTAACAAACGCTCAAAGGACGCTGTGTGAAAATGCTCCTAGCAATATGCATTAATAGGAGACACCTTGTGTCGCAAATCCTATGAAGGTATTCTGCTGATGTGCATTAGTAGCATCAACGGTCAAAAAATTCTCGAACAAGTCCACAAAGGACTTTGTGGAGGGCACATTGCACCTAAAGAAATGGCAACAAAGATTAGGTGCTTAGGCTACTACTAGCCACACATGGAGTACGATTGCATCTCCAAGGCCAGAACATGTGACATTTGCCAAAGTCATGGTAATCTAATACATGTGCCACCTAACGAATTGCACACAACACAAATCACGTGGCCATTCCAAAAATGGGGATTAGACTTAATTGGACCGATAACGCCATCATCCTCTGTGGGACATAGCTTTATTATCACTGCAACTGAATACTTTACAAAATGGGTAGAAGCTATTCCCCTTAGGAAAACCACTTCAAAACATATTTGCACTTTCATAATAGAAAATATTGTGACCTGTTTTGGTATTCCAATGAACATCGTTACCGATAATGGGCCATAGTTTAGCAGTGCAGATACTAAAAGCTTCTGTGAAAGCCTAGGTATTAAACATGCATTTTCATCACCTTACTACCCACAAAGTAATGGTCAAGTGAAGGCTACAAACAAAAATGTCATCATGGTGCTCAAAAATATGCTAAATTAGAGCAAGAAATGATGGCATGAACAATTAGTCTATGCGTTGTGGGCGTATAGAACGACACATCAAACATCCACAGGTAAAACTCTATATAGTCTGGTATACGGATCTGAAGCTATTTTACCTTTAGAATTACAGGTTCCCTCATTAAGGATAGCTCTCTTGGGCCTCCTCGATGAAAGTCAAAATAATGAACTGTGCATTGCTGACCTTAACTCGGTGGAGGAAGAACATGTGCAAATGCTCGATCAAATTGAATGGTACAAAAAACAACAGCGGCAACGACACAAACACGATTTACATAAACACCTGATCAAGGAAGGAGGCTTAGTCCTTAAAGCCATCCATGAATATCTAGACAAATTCTTAGCCAACTGGGAAGGGCCTTACTTGGTCACCAAGGTATACAATAACAGAGCATTCAAACTTGCTGACATGGACAGGAATGAGTTCACTAGTCCTACAAATCAGTTGTACCTAAAACAGTACTATGTATGATGAACTTGAGCCAAAGAAAAGTGCTGGCATCATGACTTAAAATTGATACCACAGAATGGTCCTAGGGCTATGACTTGAAACTGGCACCATAGAAATGTCTTGGAGTCATGAAAATAAACCAACACCATAGAGCTTTATCCGGTATGATGCTAAATTGCCACATCTATTTGCCATGATGTGAAACTAGCATCAAGAGTCCACTAAGACTATAAATTGTTTTGCCTCTTCACAGTCCGCTATGACTATAAACTAGAAATATACCATCCGTTACGATGCTAAACTGGCGCTATCCAGAGGGTTATGACGTGAAACTAATCCACAACAGTCCGCTAAGACTATAAATTGGTGACATCATCGATGACCAGGAAAAACCTCGAAAAGATGTGTTGCTACAATTGGCTATTCACGCTTCGCAAAGACTTGTTGCATGATTCATCTCATGGATCCTAATGAGGCTAGTGTTGTTCATGATTCTGTCGGCTTTGAAAATTACATGCGGTGGCTCCATCTCCTTGTTTAAAGTGCTTAGTTAACTATTTCATTTGTGTTTTTTCTTGTCTTCTTGGAGTTGTGTTTGTAGGATGACATGCTTGAGACGTTCGTACATAGATGCACTTCATCGTGATGACAAGGTATCACATTCTTCCTAATGCACATAACTGGGTTAATCAATCCGTTCATAAGTACATTGCTGACTCCTGATACATTCCCTATTTCCCCATCATGGCCCCCCTTATCCTATTTAATTACATTCCCTAGATACATTGTATCCTACTCACCTCAAAACTCTTGATATACTATTACACACTCTAACTCCCTAAGTAGTTGCAATGCAAAACATAGTACACAATGCATGACACAAAATGCAAGTGCTTGAACACGAGCATGGCACCAAAAGCAAGCTCTTTCAAAAATACCAAAGAGAAAAAGAAAAATAAAAGAGAAAAGAAAAACAAAACAAAGCAAAAACAAAAAAAGAGAGAAAAGAACAAAAAGAAAGAGAACAAAAGGGTCAAAGAGAAAAATGCACAGAAAAGTTCTTCATGACCCCGTTGACATCATAAACCAAAGAGTATTGGCTATTCTCATACAAGCCTCAGAAGGAAATTTTCTTGGAAAACAATTACACTCATGTCTAAAAGAGACCATGTTGCACATCATCGCGTGGCTTTGGCCATTTACAACGAGCCCCGTAAACACTCTATAAGAGTCCCGTTTCTCCAAAGAATGCACCTCCTCTGTCTTGGCTTTGAGTCTGCTTGAAACTTGGCTATTGACAAGGACCAAAGATATAGCTCATTCACATGAGAGCATGCCTCTGTCACAATTTCGGCAGCAATTATCACCCTTGATTAACTCCTGGATTCCCTTGTTTACAACCAATCCCCTTGCATCTTGAACTACATTCTCTCAATCCCATGTACTTTTGAAAATGCTGCAATAACATCCAGTCCACGGGTCGACAGATGATGCTTGGTACTTGTTTGTTGATGGTGTTTTGCACTGCTTTGTTGATACCTCTTAGGTGGATTCCTCTAGACATCAACAAAGAGGGGCAAATGAAACACCACTAATTTCGGCCTAACACTTTGAAGTAAGAATGACTCCCACTTGAGCTTTTAGAGGTAAAATTTGGGAGAACACATGCTAGCTTGTCTTGGGAACTCATGCTAGTTTGCAATTTTCTCGGTCACGTTGTAGTCACGCTGAGGTCACGTTGGCAGCGTGAGTATAGCATGACTGACTCTGACAGACCCAAAAATGAGTGAGAATGATATGATTTCCATGGTGTAAGCCATCCTCAAAGGCCACTAATGTCTACTCCAAGTTTCAACAGGAATTCAAATTTGGAGACAAACTGTTCACATTTCCTCACGCATGTTGAGGTCACGCTGGTAGTGTGAGTGTAGCGTGCGTAACTTTCAGGCCCAAAACTGAGTTAAAATGATCTAGTTTTCAAAGTGCAAGTCATTATCAAGACTCATTGTTGACAACTTTAGACTTCAGCCTCTAGAATTCCAAGAAAAATTGCAAGTTTTGTAGCTCACGCTGTGGTTACGCTAGCAGCGTGAGTCCAGCGTGACCTACCCAAAAGTGGTTCAAACAAGGCATTTTCAAGCTTAATTTGTGATCATTCTCAAAGGTAATCACCACACTTCAAGAATTAGGCTTAAAAAATCAAAGTTTGGTGCAAAATACATCACTCTAGCTCACTCATGTAGAGGTCACGCTGGAGTCATGTTGGCAGCATGAGTGCAGTGTGAGTGTAGCATGCACACGCTGAGGACATGTTGGGATGAAATCAACTCACGTTGGAAGTTATTGTCTAGTAGAGAACCCTCAAATAGCCATAGAACCACTCAAATCTACATCTTGTAGCAGTCAATTCAAAGATCCAGAAGTTTCAAGTTAGCCAGATTCAATTTCTCTTGTTGTACATTGTAAATTTTCATCATTTGTGAGCTTGTAAATCTCTTAGAATCTAAATTGTATGTGCTGCCGTGAGTGTGAGCTAGCTTGAGCAAGTTTTTACACATTGTAAGATACAATGTACCTGGCCAAAAACGTAGCTTTCCCACACATGTCCAACTCACATACAGCTGTCCATCGAACACGTGTCACTAGATCCGCTTTCCTCTCATCTCCTAGTCGTTGATTCCATTCTTGAATTCCACACCCGAGCCCGGCCCAACCCTATGAATACCCTATCAATTCACATAAACAGGGCTAGCAATTTTAAAGGTTGATGACTTAGGAAACTCAGACCAGCAATCTTTGGGCGCTCAGGCACACTTGACTCCTAGCATCCAAGCACTTCTGAAACACCCCGGGGCTTGGAGCTTGACCTGCCATCCACATGTGCAGCTATGCTTTGACCGGTGCACATCTTCTCTAAGTAATATAATATAGTTCATTTTGCTAGCCATTATATTGTTTGCTTTGTTCTACGTTCAGTTTACGTTTTGTTACAATACCATTTCTGCATACGTTTCTGTTTACATTTTGTGCACACTGTTTATGTTTTAAAACATTAGTTATGATAACCCAACGCAAGCCGTAGTTTACACTTGGGGAAGTCCTTGGTTGATTTGCGTGCAGACCATCCAAGGCACTCTGCCTTCATTTTCTTTTCTAGTTGCCCTCTGGCGAAGGCAGTCAGCTGTGTCTGCCTGACGATCTTTTGGTGTTTTTTTCCCTTCTAGTCTTACACTGACGATTTAGGTCAGTGCACATACTCATTAGAATGAGCATATACCACCTGGTATTGCTGAGGCATCTAGTCTACCCTAGGTGGAGATAGTCTCTAGTGAGAAGAAGGCATTTTATGTTAATGAACTTATAGGTAGTGTGCAATTAAGGTTTAATTTAATTATAATTATATTTTTTATTTTTGTGAGATTCGACTCTTAGGGTTTGTACAATGTGGTTGCTAAGTTTTACTCGGTTTAGATAGTGCATGTAGAACTAAAGTCCTTGGCAATGATGCCAATGATGAGCGACGAGGTACCCTTATGCTGAACCATATGAATCATAGGCATTCATGTGTGATCTAGTGAAATTTTATAGACTTTAATTACCAAGTACATTAGAGTTAAATAGTGCGTGTGTGTTGTCCATTCATTGTCTTCCTAGTCCCACAGGTGAAATGCAATTGTATGGTTAAGTGTGACTAAGGCATAAGATTTTTATTATTTTGTGTTTTATCAATTTACTCTCCTAGAACAAGAACGAAAGTGAGAGTGATTAAGTGCTAAGGAAACTATGGTCTATCCTATCCTAACACAAGTAACCATTCCCACTTCTCGGACACATCCTGAACTTTGTGTAAACATTGCTGGCTTGTCAAACGCTAACTGTTTCTAAGCTACCAAGTGTCATACATATGTTTGAAGGGGTCATGCTTGTGTGTTTTGATGAGTTGTGTAATTAATCAAAATTAATTGCTACATGAATAACATTAATGTAAATTGAATGAAATCATAATGTATATAAATGCATAAAAAAGAAAGTCTCAAGTGCTACAAGGTGAATCAAAGGGCTCATCTTTATTGCCAATACAATGGTGTGTTTAGGTACATCAATGCTCGAATAAATATCTAATCACACTTAGTCCTCCTGCTATAGGCACTTGGAAAATATTCTAACTCTCAAATGAACAAACTATAAGAGTTTTGCTACTTGACTACCAAAAACTACTCTTAATCATGCACCCGGGGGCTATATTTATAGACCCGAGAGTAACCCTGCGCTATCAAATGTACGATATCGCATCTTGGGTGGCGATATCATGTACCTGATATTGTGGCCACCCCGATATCAAAGCCTATGAAAAACATGATTCATTAGATACCTATCAATTTTTATCTAGCACATTTAGGTTGATTAATCTTTCTTTTTGTGCTAGGCTAAGGTCAAGGTCCAAGTCATAGGCTGTTGAAAGTATACGAAGCTTGGATTAGATAAGTAGAGTTGGTAATTTTTCATACACCAGCTCATAGGAAGAGTAGCCTATTGAAAGTTTCCATGTTGAGTAGTACACCTAGAAGGCATCATTTAATTTTGGGCTCCAGTATCTCTTATATTTGCTAATAGTTCTCATTAGGATCTTCTTGATCTTCCTATTGGTAACTTTTGCTTAACCATTAACTTAGGGATGCTATGATGTTGCTAATTTATGTTCAACCCCCAAGTGTTGCATAAGCTTGTGAAAAGTAGCACCTATAAAATGGGTTTCATTAGAAATCAGTGCATGTGGCATCCTAAACCTGTTCACAACATTTTGTTGTAAAAACCACGTAGCAGTGAATAATGTATAATTGATGATGTCTACTGCTTCTATCCATTTTGTGTAGTAATCAACAATGACAATTATATAGGCCTTTTCATTGGACATGGGTGTGATGGAACTGATGAAATCTATGCCCCATATGTTAAAGGGTTTAAATGATTAAATCCATTTTTGAGGACCCTCCATTCATGTGGTTATCCCACCATCGCATTAATAGGATTCATAGGGTCAGATAAACTGGTGGACATCCTTGAAGATTATGGGTCAATAGTATTCTACCATCAGGATTTTCATGATCGTGCATCTCCCTACATAGTGGCCTTCATAAGGGCCTTCGTGAGCATCCTAGAGAATGCATAGTTGATTAGCATTAGGCACACACCAACGAACTAGGCCATCCATGCACACCTTTTGAAGATGTCCATTGATTTCCATGAAGCATTTGGCCTGATGAAGAAATTATTATTTCTTCTTGTAGTCTAAATCTTATGGTATCTCTTGAGTGAGAAGATGATTGAGGATGCCATCATACCATTTTGGTTCTATGGGCATTTGTTCATATATTACATAAGCAAAGAGGAGTTCATTTTGGAATTAGTCAAAGGGTGGACTCTCCTTCTCTTTGTCATCCCATCATAACCTTGACAAGTGATCAGTGAACACATTCTCAGTTCCCTTTCGATCTACCATTATAAGATCAAATTCCTGCAAGATCACCAACCATCATATGATACAAGGGCTCACTATTGGCTTGTTCATTAAGAAGTGGACGGCATTGTGGTCAGTGTGTCCAAACACTTTATATCCAAGCACATAGTGCTTGAAATTTTCTAGAGCATACACCACTACCATTAGTTCTTTCTCTATGGTGGTGTAATTGAGCTACACACCCACAATGCTTTAGCTTGCATTGTGGATATAATATGGATGTTTTCGATCATTCAACTACTTAAGAACAACTCCCAAGGTGTATTAGATGCATCTATCATGATATGAAATGGTTTGGACCAAGTAAGTGCTCATAGAATTGGAATCTCTATGAGCTTCTACTTGAGGCTCTAGAATGCTTTTTTGCATTCCTTAGTTCATATGAATGAAGCATCTTTCTAATGTTTTTGTGATCTTAGAGAAATTATCTATGAATCTCTAGCAGTAGCTAGTGTGTGCAAGGAATGAATGAACATATTTAATAGTTTTTGGTTGGTGAGTTATTCCTTAGATGACCCTTATCTTTTTAGGGTTCACCTTAATCCCTACTTGAGAAATTTTGTGCCCTAGTACAATGTTCTCTTGGATCATTAGATGGCTCTTCTACCAATTGAGCTAAAGATATGTCTTCACACACCTTTTAAGAACTTTCTTAAGGTGGTCCAAGGCTTGCTTAAACATAGCATCATAGTTGGGAAATTCATCCATGAAGACTTCCACCTCGCAACCAATTTGTTGCTAAAACATGCTCAGGACCAAGTGTTGGAATGTTGCAAGAGCATTGCACAGACCAAAAGACATCTTTCAATATGCAAAAGTTTCCTAGGGACTTGTGAATGTTGTTTTGGATTGATTCTCTAGTGTGATCTAGATTTGGTTATAGCCACCATAACCATCCAAAAAACTATGTAATGCCTAGATGTAGTGTCTAACACTTGATTCACAAATGACAATGGAAAGTGATCTTTGAATGCTGCCATATTCAACAATTGGAAGTCGATGCATACCCATCACTTGTCACATTTCTTTGGTACAATCATAAGTGAACTAACCCACTTACTATTTGCAATGGGATAGATAAACTCTACCTTGAGAAGTTGTTTAATTTTTTCTTTGATGATTTGCTTCAATTTGGGGTTCAACCATTGCTACTACTACCTCCTTGGCTTCATGGATGGATCAATGTAGATATGATGCTAGCATATCCTAGGATCAATCCTTGTGAGTTTAGGATATGATCAAGTAAAAGTTGTTGGCCATTTGTTGACCACCTTTAACAACATCTATTTCTATTCAAGGGCATGATTGACATTGATTATTACTAGCTTGCCATTTGTCAAAAATGCATACTCTATGCCAGTAGGTAGAGTTTTCAACTCTAAGGGCTCTTGTTTAAATTTTTTAGGGATTTCCAACTCTCCCCAATAGGTATCATCATTTGCATTATCAGAGAGTTGGTGATGAACTTGCTCTAGTTTACTCATGCCTTTAATATAGGCATATGTTAGACTCTCAGTAGGTTCCATGAAAAGTGTGCTACTTCTAAGATCAGTTGTCAACCACTGGGTGCCATCTTGTTTTGTGGTTACTACGTATAGGCACCTTTGAACTTCAAATTTATTTACATACTATCTACATGCTTTGATGGATGTGCTTTGGACAAACTAGAGTTTATACACATAGTTGCACCCAATATCATTGTACACGATGCATGAAACTCTCTTCTTCTAGATCTTTTTAAATTCATTCTCCTTGAAAATTTTCAAGGAGAGATCTTGGATGCCCATTTGTGCATCAACAATGCTTAACCATATTGAAAAGTCTCCCTTGCAGTTATTAACCTTGATCACTAGAAAATTGGTAGGATAGGACCAGCCACAAACAGTGATCACAATGTCCTCCACAAGTCCCAAAGGAACCATGATTAATTGGTCTAGCAATTCTAGATGGATATTGCTCTTCTTAAGAGGTGGTAGGTTCCATGCTTTGTACATGTCATGGAAAATTAGATTGAAACTAGAAATTGAATCAAAAAGAGCCTTACATGACTCATGTTGAATGATTTGCAAGTAGATGAGAGGACTTCCAGGTTTAGATCTTTTCTTGGGAAGGGTGCTAGCCTTGATTCAATTAGATATAACGTGGGTTAACATGATAGTGTAGATCTTAGGAGGTGTTTGGTTTGAAGGGCTCTCAAAAGAATTTGATGCAGAGTATGATGGAGAGATAGGATGGCTAGCCACATTAGTTTGTGAGGAATTGGAAGGACTGTTGGATTAGAAGAATGGTCATTTTTAGGATCTGGTTTCTAAACCATTTGGCTAGGAAGCTGGTTGTAAGTTAACAGCCCTAGTAGCATTATGTTGTTGTGGTTGTGGTTGAATTTTTCCTTGCATAGATGGAGTAGGAGGTAATTAGGTGGAGGGTGGAGGAGCATGTGCAAAAGGATGAGAAGGATGATAGGAATTTGGGCTTTTCCCTCTAGTAGATGGAGAATGAGTTCTATGATACTCTAGAGGGCAATAGTGATGTTGAAAAGAAACATGACTAGAAGAGTCATGTGGAGATATTGGTTGTTGAACATAGTATCCATATGGATTTGGCTACTTGTAAGGGTACTATTGCCTTGGTGGTGGCATCTCCCATGACTGTGGGTGTTTCCACTATTGGTATTACTCATATGCTATGGTGGAGCTTCACTTGTATAATAAGCTTGCTGTTGTTGGTGGAACTACCTTGGATTGCTTTGAGGATAAGACAATCTTCTAGGTGCTTACCTTCTTAACAATCTAGAATTCAATGCATACACCCCAGACTCCTACAAGTATGACATGATAAGGCAACATCCTTTAGGATGTTTATATTGGTAGATGTCACACCCTCCATTGTCATTTGATTCTGACTCGACAACCTCTTCTACTGTAGCAGCTTTGCCCTTGTCCCTTTGGTAGGCACGTTCAACTTCTTTCCATCTCTTGTGGTTATGGTTACTACCCTACTTTCTTGATGCTTCTATGATATTTAGAGTAGTTTGGAATTTTTCATCCAAAAAATACCACATTTTATCTACCTTAGCCAAAATTTCAGACATAGAATTTGGATTGGTAAGGTCTTTCTATTCACCACCTCATCAAGTGGTGACTCCTCATTGTTGCAAAAGCAAACCTCCCTTTTTCTAATGGAAGGATCCTTGTTATATTTCTTAGCACTTTTCCATTTCCTCAACTCTCCTTCTTCTTTTACTTCTTGCTCTATCAACCTTTGGATCTAATGGGGTCTAAGTTTTGATAGTCTTCCTTGGGCATAAACCCCAAGAGTTCTTCTCATTTTTGATTTGAGTCCATCTATGACGTGGCAAAGTTCTTCATGCTAAGAATAACTATGGCCAGGGCATCAGTGAATGAGAGAATAGTATCTACCCATGATGGTGTTCAAGGGTTCATGTGTTTCTTACTTTCATCCTTGGATCTACCTTCTCAGATTGGATACTAAAGAGTACGTTTGATACTTGTCATTGAATTGTTCGAGCATCATACTCCATCTATGGATTGATTCCAGCTCTAAGGATCGATGCCAACTTTTGGCTTCCTTGATGAGTGTCCTAGGAAATAGCTTTAATGTCTACTAGTCATTTTCAATATTTTGTAAGGCACTAGCATCGTGAAAGGCTTGAAGATGTGTTTGTAGATCAAAGTTATATCCCCCTCAAATCTAGGAATGTTGTTCATGTCAAGTCTCTTGATTTAACTATCTTTCACATGCCTGGTTGGAATTTTTATTGCCTCTATGATATTCAGCATACTCTAAGTTACCAGTAAAGGCTCATTATCATCATTATTTCAATGATGCCTATGATTTCATCTGCTATCCCTTTGTTCATGGTAGGCCTGACGATCATTATTGTCCTGTTATTCACCTTCATCACGGGTATCCTTTCAATGACATCTATCAGAACCAGAAGAGGAAGAAGATGATGTAGATGAAGAGGATGAAGAAGGAGGAGGACCACCACCACCACCATGGTATCTACCACATCCTCTACACTTGTCACAGCCATTTTCATTAGCTATTTTTGTCATCCTAATGCTTACTTGAGTTCCTGCTTGGACTTCCACTTTTGCCTAAACCCAGATTATTGATACTAGATTGCATCTTCTGGTTCAAGCCCCCATCACAAATATCAAGGGGTGGAGAATCTTCATGTTGAGAATTCCTAAAGGGAGGATCATCATTGTCATTTTGGTTGAGTAGGAACAAGGGATTGGTGAACCATTTCCCCTTCATAGCCTCATGGTGCTTCTTCTAGTGTCGATCTCTCCTGTATTGTGTCTTAATGAGACAGTAGTCCCAATAGTTATAGTCATGCACAACATACTCTTCTTGAAGATGTTGGATGCCCAACCTCCTAAGAGTTTGGAGTGGCATCCCAAGTATAGATTGATTAAAAGGCATTACAATGTTGCCCTTTATATTTTGCCATCGTAGTTGTTCATCCTAGTGTAGGATGAAGGTGAACTTAGGCACATACTCATCTAGATAAGTATATACCACCTTGCATTCTTGAAGCATTAGTAGTTTAGTATCATTACACTTGTAAGAAGAAGACATTCTGTAATAAAAATAAGTTATTACTGTGCTTAAATTATTGTATGTATTTTTAGAATGATTTTTGACCTTAGGGTTTGTCCAACGATGTTAATGATTTTCACTATACCTAGATAGTGCACATTTCAAACAAAAAGAGTTCCTTATAATGGTGCCAATGATGAGTAGTGAGTATCCCTACACTCAACTATATGAATCACTAAGTTTTCACACATGATTAGGTCAAATTTGGTGGACTCTATGTTTTTTTAGTACACTAGCTTCTAAGAAGTCAACTTGCCCTTACAATCATTTGTTGTCTTCCCAATTACACTTATGATATGCAAAGGTATGGTTAAGTGTAATTGAGGCCCATGATTTTTATTATTTTTATGTTTTATGTTTTGGGTGCTTAAAATAAAGGATGAAAGGAATGAAGTAATTTAATTACTAATTTAATCTAACTAACTACACCTAACTAATCCTAATATAAGCATACATCTTCACTTTCTGTACACATCTTGAACATAAATAACGCTGTCGGGTTATCAAATGTTAAGCATTATTGAGATTACCAAGCATCATGCGCATGCTTGAAGTGGTTGTACTTATGTGCTTAATTAATTGCTACTTAATCTAGCTTAGTTTAGCCTAATTAATTAATTATTTACTTAAAGCATTAAATAAAATTGCTAAAAACATTAAATGCATAAATAAATAATTAATCTATTTCCAAGTGTTGCAAGGTCTATCAAAAGGCTTGCCTTTATTGCCATTCACATTGTTGTGCTCAAGTACATTAGTGCTTTAATAAAGATCCATACACTTTCTAACTCTTGCTATGGGCACTTAGAAAAATATTCTAACTTTCAAATGACAAAACTGTAAGAGCTCCACTACAACTATGACAAGACATCTCATAAACACGGTGGGTGATAACATATTTATAGGCTTTATTGTGGAGCTGCATCAATGGGGCCTCATCAACGCAGCAAATGCTATGTCGATGTGGCCTCATTGATGGGGCAACACCATGTCGATGGGGGTCCATTGATGTGACACTTTTACACTTCATGACCTTGGATATGTATTAATGATATAAGCACTATTCATTATTGTAGAAGACTTTATTTGTCATCAATTAAATTATGATATTTAGAATAAGGCTATCATTAGAGTTCTTTCTGCTCCTCAACATTAGCTTTGTAATATGCATTTCGTTGATGACTCCTTTTTTCTTGTTTAAAATACACTTGCTATTCTACATCGCCTAATGTTTTAAGTGGATTAATATTGTTCACCTTTTGGATTTGCTATTAATTGGACTAAATTCTCTATTTATAGTTTCAAAAATAGTTACCATTATTTGCTTTACAAAAATTGAAATCTAATCTAGGATTAAGATATCATTAAGATTTTGGGAACTTTGTTTCATTTTAAAGGATCTTCTTAAGCCCTCTAGAATCAAGTGATGCCTCAAGTTTAGAAGAAAATTAATAAATGAAAGACAAACCCCTTGCTCTTGCAAATAAATGTCTAGTTTGCAAATCTATTTATGCTTCTACTCATGTGTATTATTCTTTATGTTGGGCTTTGTCTTAAGCTGCTTATCAAAAGTTGGAATGATAATTTCAAGATTTCATGTGGTCTTCTAAAGATTATTAAAAAGATTTTCATCAAGTTTCTTGGGATATTATTATTCTCCCTAAGGAAAAGGGTGATTTAGATCTTTTAAACTCTTTCAATTAGGGGCTTACTTTGACAGTAAAGATGTTGTTTTGGTATTTGGATGTTTCCCACATTATTGGAAGTCTCCTCTAGCTAAGGTTAAAACAAGTGTTTCCTAAGAAAAATCCATTTTAAAAAGGTATCCACTTTGCTAATTGGATTCTTTCTCCTCATATGATTGTCATTCTTGGATCTCATGTCTTCAAAAGCATTTGGAGGGCTTGATAGGTATTACAAAATTAAATAAATTGGACTAATTTTGAGCTTAATCATAGTTTTCTTTCTAGGCTTTATCCATGGTAATTATATATTTCACCTACTTGATGGTAATGATCTCTTTATCCATGTAATTATTAATTAGTTACTTGTTGGTTTTAGAATGGAGTGATTTCTCTTAGCTATCTACATCTTGCCAACCAATGGATTTCTTGGGAAATTTTTGATAATTTGTATGAGATGTCTACATCCATGCATCATTATTTTGATTGAATTTATAATTTTATTAACCACTATTTACATTTGAATGCTTTGGTGCAAAGTATTTTTAATAGCCTTTGTTGGACTAATGGATTGAAACTTTTGCCTTATAATTTGCATGTTGCATTCTAGGTTTTGAACAACTCCTTAATCATTGTTAATTGTAGCAATATGTTTTGATACAAATATGAATCAAAAAAATTTTGGATATCATCCTTCAAGAAAATAAGAAATCTTCCTACTTTACCTAAAACTCAATAATTTCTTTGGTGGCTTCTTCACTAGGATTTATCTATTGGTATGTACCTTGAACATCTTGGGGTTCATACTCCTATTTTCTCTCTATCGGGCTACAAATAATTTTATTCATGTCTTTTGTCAATGTTTTTTTACTTAGAATACTTGGATTTGAGCATGCAAAGTTATTCCAAATTGTCAACTATCTCAAGATGATGTTTTTTTTTTTAAATTTGGTTTTTTATCTATTAAATCTATAAATTCCAATTTTCTTTGATGTGTTATTAGGCCTATTATTCTCTTTGATATTTGAAAACATAGATGTAATATTATTTTTTTTAAAATAGAATAGTTAAACATATATCATTTGACTATTATGAAGAAATCATAGATGTTCTACCTTGTCCATTTTCAAATTATATCCCAAGATCCAAAGGTTTACTTAGAGATTAATTAGTTGATTCATCTTTTCTAGTCTTGGTTTAGATTTATGAGTGATATAGGTTTTACGACAAGTAACCTTATTCAGCATAATTCTCTACAAGGACACTCTTCTTTTTAATTCCTACTATCATCTACTTCATTTGAATCTTTTTCCATTTTAGTTGTACTAATAATTACAATTGGTCTTTAGTCAGAAGTGAATTCCAAAAAAGGTGCTTCTTTCTTTTGTTATTGACCTCATTGTAAGGATGAAAACTTGAGTAGGCATTTCCAAAACTGTTTTCTTTCCTTTCATGTTGTTTCTATCTATTCTATCAAATGCTACATGTAGTTTTTTGATCATTTCTATCTATTTTTTAGATGTTACATGTGTATTTGATGCTCTATTTTGATTAATGAAACTTTTTTTTTTGGGATTTGACACTCCAAGCCCCCTCCCTCCCAAATAGTTAGCATACATAGCCTTGTACCTAAAGTTATTATGTTTAATGCCATGTAGTTCCTATCAAAAAGAGTGATGATGATATGATAAGATATCTAAATATTAATGGTTTTTTTTGGAGTGGAGGGGAGGGGTGGTGGTGTTGCTTTGGATGTTGGGAGGGGGAGATGTTGAAACCATGCAAGAATTGTAATATAGTTTAATTAGAACTTTATAAGGGAGGGGTGTTGGAATTTGAAATAAGTGAAATATAGGTACACCCCAAGATTTTATAGAAGTTTATAACTCAATGCTACCTATTAGAATTGAACTTGGGACCTATGATTACTATGCTAAGACCTGTATCACTAGGCTAACACTTTATTCAATTAGAACTTTATAACTCAGACCCATGACTTGGAGCTTTTAAATCAATATTATTATCACTAGGCTAACACCTTGTTATTCTTTTACAAAGTAATAGGTTAATAAATTAAAAACCAAAATTTTTTATTATATATAGGAAACCAAAATGGATTTATTAAATAATTACAAAGTTACAACACATTTTCAAATGAAGGTAAAAACATCATTGACCCAAGGACTTAGTGTTAATTTGAAAGGAAATAATAAAAAATGTATAGTTAATATTGCAATTCATTATTTATTTAGAGACATTTGATAAAACTAGAATGATATAAAGAATATTAGCATGGTATTGCATAAGGATGACATGCAAAAACTAAGAAATAGTCCAAATCTTTTAAGCATGAATTGTTGGCTAGTTAGTTAGCTTGTAGTGCTATGCATTGGGTTTAAAGCTTAATACCAGCACTCTATGCTAACCTAGAAGTGTTGTTCAAGGCATATTCCTAATTATCATCCTATCCTTAAAAAATATTATAATTCATTCAAATGTGAGATAGATATGGATACAAGGAAAAGATACGTTCTTTATCCTTAATACTTTATTTGCAAAATTTGCATATATATTCTTTTTTCCAAGATAAATATGAACAAAATGAAAAGATACCTTCTTCATCCTTGATGCTTTATTTGCATAGTTTGCAAATATGTTCATTTTCCAAGCATATTACTAATTATCACTTTACCCTAAAAAATATTATAATTTATTTAAATTTGAATATAGAAAAAATAAAAATAAATATTTTTCATCCTCAATTCTTTGTTTGCATAGTCTAAAAATATATTCTTCTTTTATTAAATTGATCAAACTACCTATCTTACAAATAAAAATGATGAGAGTCCATTCTTACTTGAGTAGTTTGATGTCTTAAATGAATAGAATAGTTGTAAAAAAATATTTTTGGATATCATTTAATAAATCTCTTTTGACAAAATGTAAGTGAAAGTATTTCTTTCCTAGTGTATTCCACCAAAGGTTAGCTAAGGCTTTCTCTTTCACAACCTTCTAAAAGAACCTTTTGTTTAAAGAAATGTCATTAATTATAATATTCCATGTATAAAGCCATAATTTTCCTTGATGCAACCATTAATTTTCTTGTATATCATTGATTATCTCTTCAACCTAATTTATTTCTTGAAAAAATTTTAAATAATATTTACCCCTAAGACATGTCAAATTAGAACTTTATAGTTTAATATTGCAAACTAGAATTGAATTCATAGATATCCTTGAACCAAGATATAATCACTAGGTGGATCTAACGTTTCTCTTGTGGATTTGATTTTTTATAATAGATCTAATGTCTTTTTTGTGAATATGATTTTTCTGTAATTAATTTGATTTCTCTTTTTTTTTCTCCAATAGATTTGATTTTTCTAAAATTCTTCTATGGAGAATTCTAAATTACTTTTATCTTCTTTAAGTGACGCTAAAATTTCTACATGTTTTATTGATCTAAAAATTTTATTGATTCTTAGAATGTAGATTTACAAATTTGTAAGCAATAATTTGAAATGCCTTCTTTTAGTAATGTTGATGTAATTACGATACCTGACTTATTTTTTCCTTATGATGTATATAAGTTATTGGTAGTCAATCTTATATCACCATATGTGTTCATCCAAATTTTGGATTAACCACCTCATAATAGGAGTTTTGGTTTGTAATTAAATGGTGTAATCTAAAAACATGATATTTGTAATGACAAAAAAATTTGATGTTGGAAACTAAACATCTCTATGCAGAACAATTTTACCTTAGGATCCATGGGCCTTGAAAGGATTTGAGGTATCTTAGGTAGTCTTGTCAATCACCTAAGGACTTAATAATTTGTTATCAGAATGAGAATCATGAAAATAGGTAAGAAAGTAGGTGAACAATAGGTCCAATGCTAGATCCATAAGAGAATTTAGAGATAATATGAAAAATAACAATAAATATGGCTAAACATTGTAAACCTTATATTAATCTGGTGAAAATAAAGGTTTAGAAGGTATAGATTTGGAAAACTTGGAGGATTTCAAAGTGTAGAAACACAAATATTTCACAAATTCCTATGAAATCATTATTGAAAGTACCTCTAACTTGCTAGATTTTCTTCTGGATGAAAACTACTATAGGTTCTTGATGCTCTTGGTAATCAATGCTAGAGGGGATGGCTCTGGGGTCTTAGATATCTTTCTACTCTAAAATTCTTATGTTTAAAAGAGTTTTGAAGATTTAAAAGTCCTCTAAAGTGGAATTGATTCTTGCTTTTATAGGCCATGATTTGCTATTTTTGTGTTGACTTGACTTTGGAAAGTTTCATGGGCATTCACACAATGTTTTTAACCATTTTCACTAGCTAGAAGCTAAAATGTTTTTGACATTTACATTGAGATAGACAAGTACAACATTTTTGACATTTCATGATAGAATTAGTAGTGTTTTTGATAGTATGAATTCAATTATGTTGGTTTGGTGTAATCCACAACTTTTTTGACATTTTGTATCATGGATTATACTTTACATGTTAAGAACACTTTTGGATTTTGATGAAATAGGGTTACAAGATGAATTTTTTGAAGGGAAATCAAGGCATTTGTTTTGCTCTTGAATTTGATCAAAATTATAATAAAAAATTGACCATAGGACTTTCTTGTTTACAACTAAATTTTCTTTGAGGTGTTTCATTAGCTCCTCTTTTTGATATTTTGAGGATTGACCCAAAAAACATCAATAAAGAATGAAAAAAACCACTACAGATTTGTCACCAATGCTTGTCTCTCTACACTTGATTTTGTAGATGTCAAATCATGCCAAGGAGTACTTACAATGGTGAAGTAAGATTAAGATGAAATAATGAGAATTCAAAGTGAGGTATTTTGGCTAGATGTGTGGCTAATAAGGTTGTTGTGCCATTTGCAAGTGTCACAAGTTTTTACATTTTGCATGTAGTCATTTTTCATATAAGGCCAGAAGTATCCTAAGCATATAATCTTAGCAACTATGGCCCTAGGTCCTATATGTCCTCCACATATGCCATCAAGTACTTGTTTTAGGATCATATGAGCTTCTAATTTTCTCAAGAATACTAACAATATGCCATCATGGGACTTTTGACATAATGTTTTATCAACCAAAATGACATATTGTTTGGATCATTTGCATACGACATCCTTTTGAGAAGTAGTTAGGTTTGGTAGAGGTTCATCATGCATGAGGTAGAACTTGATGTCATCATATCATTTGTGTTGGGAAAAATTGTCTATAATTGATATGGAGTTGCTTTTAGTGTTCTGCATGATGGGATTGGCACAATTTTTTGTCATGAAAGGTAATTTGCTAAACATATCAAGCATCATACTTAAGGCTAATATAGCTATGGCATTAGTGAATGTATTTTCATCTCAGGGAATATATTGAATGTTGACATCTATAAACTATTGAATGAGCTTTTTGGCTAGGTCACAATAAGGTAACAAGTGTTTTGCATTGTAGGCATATAGCTCAGTTATTTGGTTGACCACTAGTTGAGAATCACCTTTTACAATCAAGCATGTAAATCCATGATCACGAGCTATTATCATTCCTTTGATTACCCCTTCATATTCCACCACATTGTTGGTACATGAAAACTTGAAATGATAGAAAAAAATTGGATTTCACTAAAGGATAGTGTGATGATAATGGTGGCACTGGCCATGTGTGTAGTTGAAGCTTTGTCAAAGTGTATATTGGATGCATAATATTTAGGTATTGTTGATAATGTTGACATGCTCATCAAGAAACTTGGAATCTATGGTTGCATTATCTTCAATTAGAGAAGTGGTTAGTTATGTGGCAATGACTTGACCCTTGGTTGAAGATTATGATACATCATGTAGGTTGAATTTGGCTATTATGGATTTCCATTAGGTTATTGTATTCCTTTCATAGATGTTGGATGTAATGGCTTTTAATATGTTGTCTTTACATACAATATTAGCTTATGCCCTAAAGAGGTATTGTCTTCATTTATTTAAGGCAAAGACTAAGGCTAAGTAATTTTTTTGACTTCAGTGTATCAATTCTCATAGGCTACTAATGCATGTCTTAAATAGTAGATAAGTAACTCTACTCCATCGTCTCATTTTTGATAGAGCAAGGAAGCTATGGATGTGTTAGAGATTGCAAGGTATATGAAAAATGGTTTATTTTTTTGAGGTAGGAACACAGTTGGCAACTTAGATAACCATTTCTTAATATTGTCAAAGGCTTCTTGGAATTAATCTATCCATTCATAATGAACTCCATTCTTAAGTAATTGTTGCATGGATTATAACTTATTCATAAGTCTTGAGATGAACGTATGAATAAACTAAATTTTACCTTACAAACCATGTAGCTCCTTAAGGTTAATAGGTAATGATAAGTTGGTTATGGCCTTAACCTTATTAGGATCAACATGTGTTCCTACTTTGGATGCTATAAAGCCAAGCATCTTTCTAGTTTTGATGCCAAATACATACTTCTTAGGGTTGAGTTGAAGTTCATATTTGAGGTAGCATTGGAGAACTAAGTTGAAGTCTTGTGCATGGTCATTAACTATCTTGGATTTTACAATGATATCATCAACATAGTCATTAAGTAAACCTAGCATGTAATCAATGAAGATGTAGTTCATCGCTCATTGATATGTTGCACCTATGTTCTTTAGGCTAAATGGAATCATGGTATAACAAAAGATTCTCCAAGAGTTCATGAAGGTTGTATACAATTAATGTTCTTGGTTGATCCTACCTTGGTTGTATCCCAAGAACCCATTCATAAAGAATAACAATGCATGGTTAGCAGTAGTATCGATGACTTAATTAATGCTAGGTAAGGAAAAGTCAATCCTAATGATTTCTTTGTTGAGGTCACGAAAATTGATACATATGCAAATACTTCCATTCTTCTTAGGAACTACCATTATGTTGGATACCTAGTTTGCATAGTCAATAGCTCGAATGAAGCCTACTTGATAGAGTTTCTTGATCTCATCTCATCTCGAACTACTAAGGCTAAATTTGGTCTAATCTTACAAACCTTTTGTTTGACAAGTTTGATGCTAGGGTTAAGTATGATGTTATGTTGAACTAAGCTTGGATTGAGTGCAAGAATGTCTTCATATGACCATGCAAAGGCTTTAATGTTAGCTTGTAGGGACTTGGTAATGTCTTGGGTAAGTTGAGGTTCAAGTGAGGAACTTAGCTTTAGTGTTTTCTCCTCACTGTGATGGGTTGTAATGGGAACTTCCACAAGGTTATCCTCTATGATGTCTCCAACCTCTAGGTTGAGAGTTTCAACTATGTAGTTAGGCCATTCTAAGGTTTATACTATTGAGGCTATGTGGTCAACAAGGGTTCCAAGATCAAGATCTAGGCATTCAAGGTTAATTGGTTGAATAACATCATCCAAAGGTTCATTTAGGCTCAAAGGCAAGTTGAATTATTTCCACATCTCTATGTTTTAATCTTGCATGCCAACATAAGCACATTAAATGGTATCTACATGGTGTATTGTTCAAGCAATGATAAAATAAAATAACCTAATAAATTACATTAGTTCTTTTATCTTAGTTATTGTATTATTAAAATAGGCAATAATTCAATGGAAAAGGCCAAAAATGTGTAAAATAATGTATTCTAATGTTAAAGAAGCTATGATGATAGTGCCTTCTCCCATGGTCAGCATTTTTAGGTAGGCTAGGCAACATGTTAGTATGGTTTACCTTGCTAGTGTTTTTGATTAAAATGGGCAATGAGTGGGTAGTGCATCCTAGATTGATAGTGTTTTTGAAGGTCTAGGTAGCATATTATTAGCTTGTTTTTGGCTTGACAACATGGTTGGATCAAATAAGCTAGCATTTACATTAGCACATTGTTTTTGATCCTCAATGTTTTGGGTTTGGAGAAGTGGGATCCACATGTAAACATTTTTGACCACAATAGTGGCGTTTTTGACTATAGGAAAAATTTTCCCATCAAAGAGTAGCATTTTTTGTCAATTTCACCAAGATTTATATTACAACAACATTTTTGTCCTAGACTTGGAATATTAAATAACTTGTACTTAGCATTTCTGGCCAAACTTGGTATTTCTGGGAATTTCTTGTCAATAGTTGGAAGCTAAACACATGAAATTTGACAACAATGGTATGAAAGAATGGATCGGCAAGTGTGTGGCCATGGAGGAGGTAGAGGAGATGGAGCAAATCATTTGAACTAGAATACCACCCATTTGCAAGCGATGCATCAATAGCTATGGTTCCTAGGTACCCTATCTCTCTAATGTTTTTCTTTGTTTCTAGCCTAGTTTTATCAGTGTTTTCTACCTTCCAAGCTTGTTCCTATCAATATTTTTGAGTTTCAATGATATGAAATTAGGGTTTTGGATTTTTTTTGACAATGATAGGTATGCTATTTGGATTTTTTGGCTTCTTGTGTTGACATTTTAAGTTTTTCTTGGTCACATACACAATGTTTTTACATATTCCTGTACTTTTTTGTCATTTTTGGGTATTTATTATTTTATATATAACCTCATGGACTAGCGTTCTTGAATTTTTCCCATCTAAAATTAACATTTTTGACTTCTTTGGCTAGGAAAGGTAGAGTGGTAGGGTTTTTAGGGTTAGAATGTACTATTTACAAGTTTTTGAGGATCAATTAGTGGCAAATTAGGGTTTTTAAAAAATTGGTTGAAAAACTAGGGTTTTGGAATTTTGGTCTAAATAGAATACATTTTTAGCCTTTTCCTTACTTGGGATAATGTTTTGAATTTTTATTTTTTTTCCTACAACATTTCTAAGGTTTTCATGCGCAAAAAAATAGTGAATTAGGGTTTTTCTCTATGCTTGAATAGGTAGTGTTTTTTGCCTCCCCATGCCTAGGCATCTAATGTTTTTGATATTTCTGCTCATGTGTGGTAGCATCTTTAGCTCTGGATTATACAAGGGTAATTTATGATGTTTTTCCTACCCATATTATTAGTATGTTTGATTTTTTGCTTATTTAAAAATAATTTAGGGGTTTTCTTACTATAAATGTTGGCATTTTTGAGTTTTCTTGCTAAGAATGGTAGAAATTTTGTTAATTTTAGCTTAGGAAACAACATTTTGAACATTTACTATCTTATAATTAGTGTATTGAATTTTTTTCCATTTCTAGAGTTAGCATTTTTCACATTTTCCCACTTGTATGTAGTGTTTTATGATTTTTCCTTATCAAATATGGCAACATTTTTTGGAGTTTGGTGCCTAGGATGGTAGTGTTGTGAATTTCCTCTAATCCTAGGATCAATGTTTTTGTCTCCTTGTCCTAGAAGTGTAGCATTTTTGACTTGCTTGAGAAGGTAGTGTTTTTGGTCACTTTTGGGTTTTTTTTTAGGAAGGAAAGGTAAGTGTGTATGCTTTCTTGTCTAGGAAACTTTAAAGTTTTTAACCTTATTCTCTTTAGCCTTAGTGTTTTTGACTATCCCAGTCTTCTAAGCCACTACTTTTGGAATTTTTGACCTCCTTAGGTCTTAGTGTTTTTGATCTTGGTCACATGTTTTGTTGTAAATCCTGTTATTAAAAGGTTTTTAGGTTTCATGTCAATTGTTTGTCAAAATGTCTAGCCTATTCAAATTTTGTTCATAATGTTTCAGTCTCAAGCTAAGTGTATTTCCTAGATATGTTCATGGCTTTGGCTATCTAGTATCCTTGTTTCCCTTGTCAATGTTTTCAATGTTGCATTAATTTATGTTTTACTTTGAATTTAATGTTAGAGTTCATGTTCTAATGATTACATGTTTTATCAACTTGTGTATAGGGCTATGCTGAAATGGATCCTAATCATGTGTAGATGGTGGGCATCTTATGTTGTGTAGAAATGATCTTTCCAAACAATTCCATGTCCGATATGACTCTACATGAGAAATCTCACGTGTGGTTCAGGCCTATTGCCAAGGAATTCTTGTTGTATCTACTATAGAACCATACTGTGATAGTATGGTCACACTTGGCTATAGATGTTGCTGCTATGATTACAAAGACTCTCTTGGTAGGATTTTCAAACTATATTTTAAATTATATTATAGATGATGCTGAGGCTTGTATGGAGTTGAAACATCACATGACTTCATATTCTATAGGGATCCAATAGTTATCACATCTTTGGGAGATGCTAATTTATTCAAAATATAATGTCAACAACACTTTGATGTTGGATCATAGGCCAATTACTTTGTTCCAAAATCCTAAAGACAATTTCTACATGTTAAAAGGGTAAGCTTTCATTCAATTTGATATATTTGTTTTATTTTGGGGCTACTTATTTGATTAATTTTATGTCTATATACACGTTTAAGATTCAAAGGCAAGGACTGATGTCGAATGACTAGACATTGTCATTAGCTTGTGTAGCTTTGGAGGAATTCAAGTAAGGAGATAACATCAGGATACAAGTGATTAATCAACTTGGTGTAGAGTTTTCTAAGTACAAGATGCGGTATTCTCAAGTGTATCTAAAGTGCATGATTGTCAAATGTATTCATGAATTTTGGAATCTTTAATATCTCAGAGTCCATGCACTGGTTCAACATAAAGTTTTTTCCTTGCCCACTAAGTTGAGTAAGCATAACCTTTTTTATTTTTTTATTGTTTATGATTTTTTATTTTTTCATGGTTTACTTTGGTGACATTTACTATTTATAATTTTATAGGCTAACTATGTTGTGTATAATAGATTTTATGTAGAAGTCTACCATCACTATGATTACTTCTACCATCACTATGATTAGTTATGGCCAAACTGAGGAGAAAATTATTCTCAAGTGAGATGAGGTAGACAAGGTACAAGAATGGCTATCCAATAAGACCTCTATAGATATCCAATAGAGAATAACCAGTACAAGCTTGCTTGATCTTTTTATGCTTCCAAGTCCCTCCATTTCACCTACTGAGATGTTAAATGTGATTAACTCTTTTGATGAGGATGTTATAGAGTTTTTCACTCATGTACATGGTTTGCCTATGGTTTTAAGTACTGATGGAGAGCTATTTTACAACTTGTTTTGGGTCCCTCTTAAAGGGGTCAAGATGGCAGGAAAATTCAGGAAAGATTCTAGTGACAAGAAGTCTTTGGAGGCTTGGCTCAAATAACCTCCTAGTGTGACACTATCTTTTGAGAACTATGATATTGAGGAGGTGAACAAATTATACCCTTTGTTTTGATCCATGGTATTCCCTATGTTGTTGTCACAAAAGAAAACGATGGGAGTATAGTAGGCATGGACAATGATAAAGAACTTATGGATGGACTAGGTTTGATTGGATTACAATCTTGGTTATGGGGCTTAGAACTAAAATCAAAAAACTTCATAGGAAATTCAACTCTATGTATTATATGCACTTTACATTTTTTAATGCCTATTTGATAAGGTTCATAGAGTTTTTGATTGTTAAGTATAATGGAAAATGGGTAGAACATGATGTCTTAGTTTTCCAAGCCTTGGGCTCAATACTTTGTTGATACCATACATACCCAAGGATTACCCATCGAGGATGTTCATGAATTACTATTTATTACCACCAAGAATATGAGTGGTATATGTGGTTTTATCCTTGAAAGCATAGGGATTAAGCCTATGGTTATGGGGGGAAAGGTAGAAAGGGCTAAGAGATTATGTGTTGAGGTTAAGGGGGCTATCAGGGAAACGATGAAGTGCCTAAGCATTGAGGAAAATGTTGCAATTCAAAGTAAACATGTGCCTCAACCCAAATCAAGAATAAAGCTTAAGAAGGTCCAATAGGTGGTAATAGGTATGCATGTGTATTTTTGGTTTATTATTTAGTTATGGTTGTGTGTGCATTGGACTAGTGGGACTTAGTAGCTAAGGTTGTAGTGGAGAAGGAGCAATGGAGTAAGAAGGAGGATGAACAGATGGCTAAAGAAATGATGTTTTAGACTTCATCTTCTTAGATGACCTTCCTCTAGAAGGTGACCCTCTATTGGACATTCCTCATGATCTTCCTAGTAAGTTTTGAAGGCTTTGCTTGGTCATTTTGAATTTTTTGTATTTTTTATATTTTATATTTTCATTTTAGACAAATGATGTTGGTTAACTTGGTCATTTTAACTAGTACAGGAAATGAGGCTTATGTGGAAACATCCACATTCTTATTTATGCCATGGATGAAGGCATTAGACAAGGTAGAGTTTATGAAAGGAATGATGGATGATATGGTTGAAAAACTACAACAATTGGACCTAGGAGTTGATAAGGAATGTAGTAAATTTATTTTAGCATTTTAAGTTTTGCATATTTTAATGTTTTTTGTGATTTTTATTTTTATGGTCTTATGTTTTATGGTTATGTGATAGTATCTAAGTTTCAATGAAGTCCCACTAAATACATTAAGTTTGATAAGGTTTCAACTCTATCGCCTAACCACAAGAACATTCCTAGGAAACTATATGAAGGAGCTATGACATGTGCTGAATCCTTTTGGGAATCTTAGTGTTGTAATGAGTTTCTATAGGAATGTCTTATGGTTGCCAAGAAGCAAAATAAAGAGTTTTCTAATGAGAATAGGAGCCTTAGAGTTTGAAAGGAATTTATAGAGGCATGTGTGGCAAACAAAAACTCCTTAAGAACCAAGAAGATAAAGTGGACTTGATACCAGTTTGTTGTATAGGGGAGAGGTACTATAGCTAGGAGTAGCCTGGAAAAGGCGAGGATAGAGATTATGATTCATAAGACACAGAAGTGGAAAGACTAATGTGCTTATGCATTGAAGTGGGGAAAAAATAGAAGGCACATAAAAGGTAGTACAAAAAGAAGAAGAAGAGTTACCAAAATTCTTGGTGGGAAGAGACTATTAAGAGGCATGCATGCAAGTTGTTTATGTAGTGTATAAGCACCAAGAAGACTTTCAAACATTTCAGGAAGTCAATATTTATTCCTAAGTTTCCCAATCTCAGATTATGACTACATATGAGGAGACATTTATAGCTACCTTTTCACATGATCTTACTAAGTGGAATGATATAGAGAATGAGAAGATTCTAGAGGGAGTGAACTTGGGTGATATCAATTGGGCTCATGTGACCAAAGAGGAGATTCTTTGTAGGCTGAAGGCTGGTCTCCCAAAATTCACTCTTGAAGACATTGCTCTTAAATTTCCTTAGGTTTATAAATTTTGTTTTATGTTATGGCTATTTTATTATTTTATTTGGCTACATTGGTGATCACTATGGTTGCTAATGGTTATATTTTTTCTTATCTACAAGCCCCAGGTGATGATGGTGATGGCTCTAGTCACATTTCTTCTCTTCCTTGTACATCCTAGTTAGGCTATTGATTATGTTGATGGTGTACTATTATTTTTTTATATGTTATGGCTACTGTTAGTTGTGATATTGCAAACATTTATGATTTCAGAGACTATGTACTATTTATTATTTCTTACACTATGTAACTATGGCTATTGTTGTAAACTACCTGGTTATATTTGGCCTTATGATGTTATGTTTTGGTTTTAGTTCAATGCTGCTCTTTAGATATAGGTTTTTAGTTTTTTTATGTTTTATAATTTATGTAAATAGTAAATGTAGGCTACAAGTTTAAAAAAAAAGTAAAAAAAAACTGACAAAGTAAAGCTTGAAAATACGATGTAATAAAATAAAAATTATAAAATGAGACATACATATGAAAGTAAGAACTATAAATAATGCAATGAAGTAAACATGCCATAATGTATATACAAGGGAAGGAAAGAAAGGACATATTAATGACACAATTTTTTCTTGATCTTTGACAAATTAGAAAATGAGTCTATTTGTTTCTTTTGTTGATGATTTTGAATGGGAGTTCCTTCCAGGGTTCATTTAAGGATTTAGTGTTGGTTTTAGTTTCATTAGGCTTATTGTGGTCATTGATTTTATCACTAACTATGGGAGTTTTCTCTTGGAAATCCACCTTGGATCCTTGTGTAATGATGAAAAAAATTAGTGCTGGAAAATTGAAAGAATCCATGAAAAATAGTTTTAACCCCAAGATCCATGGGCCTCAAAAGGATCTAAACCATCTTAGGTGGTCTTGTTGATCACCCAAGGACTTGAAAAATATTTTACCATTTAAAATAAGTGAAAATGGATGAAAGCTTATAAATGTAAAATAGAACATTGAACCAAGAATAAGGAGAACAAGAAATGATGTGGCCAAATAAAAACTACAAAATTTATATTTAATACTATGAAAAATTGTGTGAAATAAAAGTTTAAAGGGTACAGATTGAGGCTTTTATAGCCTAAAAATATAAAAAATACCATGTAAGATCTATGTAGGTAGGCAGGGTATGTTCTACACTTGAATTGGTACTCATTAGTCTGATTGATTTGCTCCACAATAAATGCAACTTCAGGTCTCTATTCTCAAGAATCAACATTGGGAAGGCTGCAAAAATCTACAATTGCTTCTCTACTACTTTGCTAAAATAGATCTCTCTTTTTGCTAAGGAAGTCTCTTCTTTGTGTGTTGAAAAGATCTACCAAAAAGTCTTGAAAATGGTGTTGAATTTAGCTTAAATAGGCCTTGAATTTGTTGCTCTTATGTTAGTTACACTTCCATACACTTTCTAGACTATTACATAGTGTTTTTGGATCATTTTTATGGCCTAAAACTATAATGTAAGGGTCACCAGCGTTTTTTAACTTTTCCTGTCACATTTTGTAGCATTTTTGGACTATTTTTATGATCCAAAATTGTAGCATATGGGCCACTAGAATTTTTGACTAATTTCCCTAGGAATCCTAGTGTTTTTGACCATTTTCATGGTTCAAAACTACAACATATGAGCTACTGGCATTTTTGACTTTTTCCGTTAGAATGCTAGTGTTTTTGGCCATTTTCATGGCCCAAAATTGCAACATATGAGCCACTAGAGTTTTTAACTTTTTCATGCTACATTTGACAACAATTTTAAACAATTTTAACTTTTAAGCCTAAATACACTGGCATAATGAAATTCATAGTGTATTTAGTAATGTGGACAGTGAATTTTCATTTTACATGTTTTAAAAGGATTTAGAATTTTCACCAAAATAAGGCCAGAAGGTAGCATTTTTTATGGGAAAACAAGATAATTATTTCTACTCTTAAATCTAATCAAATTACATGTCAAAACTTGGTTACCAAGCTTTCTTATTTGCAACATGAATTTTCCTTGAGGTTTTTCATTAGCCTCTCTTTGTTGATGTTTTGAGGATGGATCTAAAAGACACCAACAAAGAATGTGAAATATCATTGTAGATTCATTAGTAATTCTCCCTCTCCATACTTGATTTTTTAGCTCTTGAATCATGCCAATTAGTGCTCATGATGGTGAAATGAGGTCAACACATGATGATAGGATTCATGAATGAGGTAATGGCTACATTGGCCATAAGAGAAGGGTCAAATAGGCTAATGAAGAATTCCAAATGTTATGACATCATGGTCATAGTGTAGTAATGTGCTCAATGGTTGACAAGGTCTTCATGCTTCATTCTTGACTTGACTGGCTACATGTGCCTAGATTTGGAGAAATTATTGCTTTGGTATTGGCTTCTTTTAGCTACTTGGCTTATTCATTTTTTCATTTGTTTTTGTTTTTTGAGCCATTTTTAACTTTAGGCTACTTTGGTCTCTTAGATCTCTTGCCATTTCTTCCTTTTTTTTAGAGTGAAACCTTGATTGGGTTTCATTACCAAGGCCAAATTTTCATTTTCTTGCTAAATGATATGTGTATGATTTAATGAATTGATTGACTAAGAATACTATTTAATGAATCTTGTGTATTGAGATTAATCAATCATTGTAATGAGTTACACCTCTAAAATGACTTTAGGCTTATCATGCAAACATAACTCCAAGAGTACAAGAAAACAAGTCAAAGAATGCATGTGGTCACAAGAGGTTACATGACACAACAAGAAAATATAGGCCACCATTAGTTATGATTAGTAGAATATGAGAGCTCTGTGTCTCGCTTTGTAGATTCATACAAAGTTTATAGTGTTTTAAGATGCTAAAAGGATAGGAGGTCATGTAGGCTCACTTGTTATAGACTACTCAAGTTATTGATGTCAATCATTCATTCAAACCTATGAATACAGGCAAACAAAGGCTACAAGAAAATAGGTCAATGTTAGATATAATAAGATCCATTAAAAGGCTTTGATGTTTCCTTGTAGGACTTTTGTAATGTCTCAAACAAATTGAGCTTCTAATGAGAAACTTGGTTTTAGGGTTTGCTCCTCACCATTGTAGACTTGAAATGGGGAATTTGATCAAGGAATCCTCCATGATATTTTTGGCCTTTAAGTCAAGAGCAGTTAGGCCACTTTAGGGTATTAAGACTATATGATCAAAAGGCTTCCAGGCTTAAGGTTTAAGTGTTTAAGATCATTTGATGATTGACATCTTTAGAAGGGTTTACTAAGGCTTAAAATCAAGTCAAATTGATCTTAGATCTTTCTAGCTCAATCTTGCATATCAACATAAGCATGTTAAGTGGCATTTGTATGATATACTTTTGTTAAAAAATGTCAAAATAATGAAAAGTATTATAATAATAAAGAAAAATAAGGTAAAATAAGTTTATAAAAAAGTAAAACAAGGCAAAATAAAGTCACAATAAGGTAAAACTAGGAAAAATAAGATAAACTAGACAAAACAAGGTTAAATAAGGCTCAAATGGTGTCAAAATAAGGTAACATGAGGTCAGGCAAGGTTGAGTAAAGTCAAATAAGGAAAACAAGATAAAAATAATGCAATAAATAATATTTTTTGTTTTTAGGTCATTTTGTGATCAAAATACCGCAAACATCTAATGAAAACAAGATATCAATTATTAAATTGGGCTTTTAGGTTAATTTAGCTAAAAAATGCTAAATATTCTCGTTCCTAGCATGTGGGAGGTAGTGGGATAGTGTGCGAACATCTTAGAGTATGATGACAATGTGTGAGGCCTAATGGAGTAGTATGTAAGCACCTTGGAATGTGTTCACAACATATGAGACCTAGTCTGGTAATGTATGAGCAATAAGGGTGAACTTGACAATGTATAGGGCCTAGTAGTGCAGTAGGTGGGCATCCTAGGATAGATCCTCAATGTGTATGACCTAGTCTGGCAACATGTGAGTATCCTAGGTTATCTTGTGAGCATATGGGACCTAGTGTTACATCTTGTGGGCATTGTTGACTGAGTTATTAGCTTTTTTGGGCTTATATGGTAGCATATGGGCTATGTGGGATAGGTTCATAGCTTATTTGACCATGTTGGGTAGTGTATGAGTAACATTAACTAGGTTGATAGTTTGTTTATGTCACACATGCTACTCCACATGCTGGCATAATGTATTTGGCTTATGGTATCTTGGGTAGAGAGCTATGGGACCCACATATTAGTGTATGGAACTGAACCTAGCAACATGTGAACTAGGGTTTAAGATTTGAGAATGTGTAGAAGCTAATTTCATTGTCAGTTTTCCTTGTCTACTGTGTAAGACACCTAGTGGTTTGGTTTTAGGGTTGTGGGACCTACTTCTCAACTTGTTTGACCAATCTGATAACATACAGGATCCTAGATGTCAATTTCATGCCAGGATGTAGCGTATGAGGTTAATTTCCTAGTCAATTTTGCATCTACAACATGTGAGATCCATGGTGATTTTTCTTAGGCTTTGTGGGCCCAACTTGGTAGCATATGGAAGCTAGACAAGCAATGTGTGAGGAAATAAAAATTAATTTGACAAGATATGCTAGCATATGAAATTAATTTCACAACTTATTTCATTATCTTAGTGTGTGAAATCCAAAGTATTTTTTCTCATGGTTTTTGGGGCCCACTCACCAGTAAAAGCAACCATGTTTGCACCATATGGACTAGAAAGATTAAATCTTCCACTAGAAACTAGTGTATGGATTCAATTTCATTTTTAATTTCCCATCCATAGTGTATGAAGGATAATTCTTGGCTTGTGTGAGAGAAGATGCATAACATGTGGGGGCTAGAAAGAAGATTTTTCCATTAAATCCTAATGTATGAAGCTAATTTCATTGTTCATTTTCCTTAGCTAGTGTGTGAGAGCTAAAATTAAGATTATAAACCCATCCACATAGCTTGTAGAAGCTAATTTGGCTTTTTTCCACCTCCTATGCTTAATGTGTTGGAGCAAACCCAAGGATTTTGAGCTTGTCTTTATAGTACTTAGACCCATAATTGTTGAAATTAAGAAACCATGAAGAAGAAGAATGGATCACAAGCCAAAATCTAGGATTAGAAGATGTAAAGAAGGCTATAAGGATCATATCAAGGCTTTCAAATCAATTTTTGGGAGAGGAATCTTCATCAGTGACTTCCAGGTATTAACTTTCCCTGCATTTTCCTTGTTCTTGGCCAATTTTTGAAAATATTTTTCCATTTCTAAGCTTGTTTCGGTGAATATTTTTGCATTCTAAATACATTGAATCTAGGATTTAGGGTTTCCAAAAATGTTGGTGATGAAATTTTGGATTTTTGGCATTTTTTGATGAAGATTTGGATTTTTCTCCCAAACACATGCAATGTTGATGTCCTATTTTTACCTATTTTCATGAAATTTTGTTATTTTTTCTAGCCTACGTGTGATGATATTTCTGACTATCTAGAATTGTTATTTAAGGATTTTCAATCATCCTAGAGGTGAAATTGGATATTTTAGATTTTTTATTGTGAAGATTTTTGTTTTTCTTAACCTAGTATACAATGTTCTTACTATAGGCTTTTTCGTAGACATTTGTAGTTTTCTTTGAGCTAGATTGATAGCATTTGCAAGATTTTGGGCACATATGGTCAACATCCTTAACCTATAGGAAGGGAAGATGTAGTATCAAAGGGTTTTGAACCATGTTTGAATTTTTAAATATTTTTTCTGATTTTTGGGGGAGTTTTTACTTGCAAATGAGGGTTTTTGTAGTTAGTTTTGGGTGAAATTTTAGGTTTTTTCTATACTTGTATGTTAACCTTGTTGGTCAATTTGGATTAATTTGGCCATATTCTTTATATTTGTGGTTGAAAATAATTTTAAAATTTTTTTTGTACATTTTTCCCATCCCTTGGGACCTACATTGATCACATTCTACTTGGAATGTGAAATTTTGAATTTTTTCTAGCTCATGCTTACAACATTTGGATGCTTGGGGATTTGGTTGGGCATTGTGGATTTTTTCTAGTCATGTTTTCAGCATGTGAGTTCTTGGCTTTGCAAGAGTAGGGTATGGAATTCCCTAGATTAGTGTGATAGTGTATAAGGCACTTTAGAATTTTTCCTAGGAAGAAATGGCAGTGATTAGGCTTCTAGAGTCCAAAATTTTTATGTTTTCCACTTCCTTCTTTCTACATTGTCAGCATTAGGTGATTTTTCTAGCCTTTGATGCATGTAATTTCAAGCATCTTTGTTTCCCTAGGCCCAACACTATCAATTTTAGCCATTGGTCTCATGTAATTTTCATTGTCATAAGGTTTCTAGTTTTCATGATACCTGTTTGTTAAAATGCCTAACGTAGTCAAATTTGGTTTTTGGTTTTTCAGTTTTAGTTTAAATGGAATTCATAGTTATGTTCATGAATTTTGGATAGCTTATAATTTAGTTTCCCTTTTCAAAGTTGTCAATTTTTTATGTTTTATGGTTTTAATGCTAATTCATGCTCTAATGGTTTAATGTCCCTCTTGTTTACAAGCTCTTGGCAACGAAGGTGGTGGCTTTAGCGATATTTCCTCCCATCTTTTCATGGTTTTTTCTAAGCTATTGATGCTAATGATATGTTGTCATCTTGGCTATTTTATAGTTGCTAGCTTGTTACTACATTTGTAGCTTGAGAGACTATGTATCATTTCCTTGTATTACATTGTGTAATAATGGTCACAGTCATGGGCTGCCTAGTCATGTTGGACATTCATGATGTTGCATTTTGATTGGCTTAACACTACTTCTTGGTCATAAATTTTTAATTATTTTTCTTTTGTTTTATATTTTTCTACAATTTATATTTTTATGTAAAAATGCTACAAGTTAAAACAATAGTAAAAGACAAGGTCACAAAGTAAAACTTGACAATGTAATGTAATAAGATGAAAATTGTAAACAAGGTATAATTGTAAAAATAAAAATCATTCACTTATCGGTCATCATTTTTATGTAAGAGAAGAAAGTGAGGCCACATATTTACTAGTTTTAGGCCCTGGTAGGCCATGGTTTCATCTGTTTTAGGTCCTAACCAGCTACAGTTTCACCACTTTTAGGCCTTGGTAGGCCATGGTTTCACTAGTTTTAGGCCTTGGCAGGCCATGGTTTCACCAATTTTATGCCCTAGTAGGCCATGGTTTACTAGTTTGAGGCCCTAGTAGGCCATGGTATCATTTTTCTAGCAAGCATGGAATGATCTTAAAAGAAAACACAAGAATAAAATAAACACATAAACATGATATGAGGCTACAAAAGTAAATAAATTATTGTTGATAAAAGAAGGAATAAGATGTCTATGATGGATTTATTACTTGATATCTAATAGATTAAGGAACTTCTTTTGCATGATCTTATGTTCATCCTTCTTATTGTTCAATATGGTAAGTTGTAGGCATTTTTTTTGGTCATGTAATGCTATAGAGTTGGGAATGTTAGTGTTGTTATTGTTATTGTTGGCCCCAACTTGAGTGTAGGGAGTTTCATCTTAAAACTCCACCTCCAAGCCTTATTCAACATTGACATTGTTAATAGAAAACTAAAACATGTTATCCCCATAAATCACAATTTTACCACCCTCATATAGTAAGTTAATCTCCTAGTGTATGAGAGATGAAATTTCTTGAAGCTTTGCTAGCCATGGTCTTCCTAGGATCAAGTTAAAACTAGGTATTTCCTCAACCACTAGGAAATTAGCAAATGTAGGAAATTGTTCTTTGGGCACAAATTTCAAGGAGATAGAACCTCATATGGCTACTTGAAATCCATTGAATGACTTAAGTGTGGATGTAAAGGTCTCATATATTTTTTTTAATTAGGCCTAATCACTCAAAAATGATAAAAAGTATCATGTTGGTTGTTGCTTCATCATCCACATGAACATAATGAACCTTATACTTGCTAACACGTATGGTAATGAGGAGAGGAGCAGATATCACTTCTCCATTTTGCAGGTGAATCTTCACTTCACTATCATGAAAAATTAGCATGAGTTGATGTTTGGTTTCTCTAAACTAAGTTTTATCAATGAAAAAGTTGAATGGATTCTTTGTTAGTAGGCATGTCTTTGCTCATAGGAATACAAGTCATCATTTGAACTAGTGCGTCTCTATGAGCAGGAGAAGTCATGACTAGGTCATATAGGTTCAATGATGTGCTATTTTGTTGCAAGGACCGTTTGGCTTGTTCCATCATCATGAAGAAATTATTTTTCTTGGCATGTAATTTTTCAGCCTTGGTAGTCTCAATTTCCTCCATTCTTTCTAGAGTTTTCAACTCATGTTTTAACAAATGTTACTTGGACTCTTTACTTATACCTAGTTTGTGATTCTCTCTTGGTTGACTACTTGATGTAGGTTTTAGTGGATCAACTTATTTTGAAGCCTTTTGTTGTTGACTATCTTTAATGGGCTTAGTTGTTGGTTTAACAATAGGTTGTTTTTATTGTTATTCTAGTAGTGATTTCTTATTTTTTGGTGATGACATTGTTAATGTATTGGCCATGATGGATCAGCATTGGTCACAAGTTGTCAGAGGTTTATTTGTGGATGATGGAGGCACTTTAATAACAAATGGTTTCCTAGCCTTAGACGGATTAATAATACATTGTTTGGATTGTGATGTTGATGCCATTGAAGGTGGAAAATGTATAACAAAATGCCCATTTGGGGCCATAGGGGGTGGTGCTCATATGATGAAGGGAGTTTTAGGCTTTATGTTTGAAGGTTGAGGTGGTGCTTTGATGATAAATGGTTCTTTAGGGGAATAAGATTGATTAGCTTTTGTGAATGACCCTATGGTGTAAGGATCATTATTAACATTTGAAGAGTTGGGCTTATTCAACACTAGCTCTCCGTGATTGATCATTTTTTGAAGATCATCTTTCAATGCTAGACATAAATTGGTATCATGACTAGCTAGTTGATGATAATGGCAAAACTTGTTAAGCTTGAAGTACTGGTAGTTTTGGAAGTTTTTTTGTTACCACTACTAGGTCTTTAGCTATCTCACAAAGATGATCATGTCTCTTACTAGCCTTTTGGGATAGTTTCTTATGTTGAATTCAGTTGTCTTTAAGTAACTATTTTAGGAGCTTAGAAGGTTTCATAGGCAATTTTGTATATTTAGACATGTCCTTGCACTCAAAGTTTGGTCTTGGCTAGTTGGCTGCATACAAAGTAAATAGTTGAGATGGGTCATAGGATGTGTTTCATGATGGTGATTTTCATCTTTCCACTTGTTTTGGCTCTTTTGTTACTACAACCATGATTTTTTGGACTTATTTGGTGTTATCCTTATCCCTCCTTAAGTGTTTGATCTTGTAGGTTACATAGGTCAAATCATTGCTATCTTTAGCAGTCTTCTGAATGTTCTTAATTTGTGAATGATTGAGGCTCTAAGTAGTAAAGCTTTAAATTAATGAAGTCATTGACTAATTTCTTTTAAATTACTAAAAAGTGGGTTTCAAAGATGGGCTTTGGAATCTCATTAAGTGTTGCATTCTATCTCTGGATAAACCTTTGGACTAATTCAAGTGGCCCCTACTTTACCTTCATAAGTTGATTTAAGGTTGTATTAGGCTTCAAGTTGTATTTGAAGTGGTTGGCAAATTGGTTTATCAAGTCATCAAGGGAAGAAACAAAACCTCTAGATAAGGTTCAATATCATTATAAAGCCTTGCTTGTTAGAGACATAGGGATATTATGTAATATCATGTAATGCCAAGCTTGCAATAGTAGGAACTTGAAATAGAATGTGACAAGATGCATGTTAGGGTTTTCTTCATCATTATATTTAGTGAAGTTTGGGATAGACATAGTTGTAGGCAATGTAATTTGGGAAAAAGTAGGTCTAATGGAATCATCCTAGTAGAAGTCTATGACCTTTACCATTTGCGTTGTGTTGGATTTATGTTTTTGTAGCTTCCCAATAAGGTCTTGGATTAGCTGAAAGGCTTGACTCAGGCCTTGTGGAGCTCATTAGGATTGCACTTGTTGTTGTTGGATGGTCGGTGATTGTGAAAAAGGTAACAATATAGATTGGAGGGGTTGAGTAACTACCATTATGGGAGGATTAAATAGGGAGAATGAAGTTGTTACATAGACTTGTAGAATGAAGGGGATGAAGGGCTAGCAAGAAATTTCTGAGACTTAAGGTCCTAAAGAAGGGCTCACTAAGATGACAAATGGAGGTGGCATGGAAGAGATCATTGGTGATAACCATATGAAATAAGGATGGCTTGCTAAAGGCATTGTTATGAATAGGGAGGTGGACTAGGAGGCTTGTTGAGAGACATGACTCAAGGAGGTTATGGACTACTTATTATTGGTGTTAAATACAATGGATTATTTATGAATAAGTTGGGAAACAGACTATTGTAAGGATTCCTCCAAATGAGCATCATTTTCATAAAAGCCTCCAAATCCATCTTGATCCTCTTAATCCTATTTGAAGCTAGCTTCCTCACTTACCATGACTTCCTCATTAGCATCCATTGGTTAGGCTAATAGGTTGACATAGACTTCCAAAAGCTCAATTTTGTAATATGGGAAAGGGACATATTCCTTTTTGTTCTTATGAACAAATTCATACTTGCACTTGGAGTGTAACTTCTTGTGTGGGATAAGTAGGTTGGCTTGGTTTTTTGCATAAATGAAGTTGTAATATTCCTTAGTAATATTGGCATACATGGGGTTACATCTGAGAAGCCTAAGGAATTGCCTGTGCTTCATCATGGCTAGGTCCTTAGGATCATAAATGCAAATAGATTCTTGATTTATGTCCATGGCAACAACAATCTTGTGTGGTAGGATGGTTGATGAAAAAGACATAAATTATACTTAGCCAAGTGATTAGAAAAATGTGAGAAAGGCTTTAACGTTTTAAACAAGTTATAGCTTATAGTGTATAAGCTTGTAGCTTATGAGCTTATACTATGCAAGCTTATAGCATATGAGAGCTATAGCTTATGAGATTATAGTGTATATGATATCTAGGGTATTTAAGAAATCAAGCTAAGGTGTAAGTGTGGAAATAGGGAAAATAAGGTACATTGCAACTACAATAATAATTTTAAATTATTTTTTAGTGTATTTAAGAAACACTAAGAAAAATGAAAAAAAGCTTCAACATATATAATCAAAACTTTGTAGAAAATTGTAAATGTAGAGAATGAAAGAAAACTTGCAAAAATATAAATGCAGGGAGCAAGGAAAGTAGTGTGCATTGCAATTGTAAAAATAATAATTTTTTGTTGTTTTTGTAGGGAATAGGAAAAGCATTACGCATAACAACAGTAAAAATAATAATAAAATTTTTGCTACTTTTGCAGGGAAGAGGGAAAGCACTACACACTACAACTGTAAAAATAATGATAATTTTTATTGTTTTTTCATAATTGTAAAATTGAAAATTTGCTATAATGTCAAATGTTAGGGTTGCAAAAAACCTAAAACAACTTTTACTTTGCCAAATATGCTAATGGGCAAAGGAAAAAATAGGTAAAGGACTTTTTGTAAATGGGTTTTAGATAAAGAAGTTAGGAAGAGGTCTTCTTTTTAGCACCAGAAAACTATAATGATAGAAAAATTGGTATTAAAAGAATCCATGCAAAACAATTTTAACCTTAGGATCCATTGGCCTTGAAAGGACCGAAGGACTTGGAAAATTTGTTACTAGTTGAAATAAATAGATATAAGCAAAAATGTGTAAATGTAGATCCAACATTGAATCACTAAGAAAGAACAAAAAAATTATATTACAAATAATAGAAAATCTGGCAAAAAAAAAACTATAAATTTTTTGTTAACTACAAGGTATAATGGTGAGAGAATACAAATTGTGAACTATGAATATTTTGCAAAAAAATGGCACTATAGGTTTGGCTTATGGCTGGGCGATGTGTGTCCTACAGTCCTTCCAAATATGTCCAACTTACTTGATCTACTTTCAGATGAAATTGCAACATGTTCTTACTACTCACGATGATCATTGTTAGAATGCCTTTGGGCTTTCAGATCTATGCTTTGCTCCAAAAAAGTCTAATGTTGGGAGAGTTTGAATGATCAAAAAGTCCATTATGCCAAAATATTTTTTTGCTCAAAATTCCTCAAAATGGTATTGAATCTAGCTTAAATAGGCCTTGAATTTTCTATTCTTGGATTAGTTATGTTTCTATACACTTTTTGGACCATTACATAGTGTTTTTGGATAATTTGTAGGATCCAAAACTATAGCGTATGGGTCATTAGCGTTTTTGACTTTTCCCATCACATTTGATAGCATTTTTGAATAATTGTTATGATTCAAAACTACAACATATGGACCATCAGCATTTTTGACTAATTTCCCTTAGAATGCCAACGTTTTTAGCCATTTTCAGGGCCCAAAACTACAATGTATGGACCACCAGCGTTTTTGACCTTTTCCCTTGGAATGCTAGTATTTTTGGTCATATTCATGGCCTAAAACTATAGTGTATGAGCCACTAGTGTTTTTTGACTTTTTTACATCACATTTGGTAGTGTAATTAACTTTTCCCATCATATTTGGCAGTGTTTTTGGATCATTTTTGTGACCCAAAATTGTAGTATATGGGTTGGGCCACTACTATTTTTAACTTTTTGTGTTGCAACTAGTAGTGTTTTTGACATTTTGGCTTAAATATGCTGGCATAATGAAATTCATAGCTTTTTACATGTTAACAAAAATGGTCTAGAATGTGGCTAAAATAAGGTAATAAGGCAACATTTTTGAAGGGAAATCAAGACATTTGTATTTGCTCTTTAATCTAATCGAATTACCTAGCAAAAATTTGGCTACCAAGCTTCTTGCTTGCAACATGAATTTTCCTTGAGATGTTTTATCTTATTCAATGTCAATATTATTGATAGACAAGGGAACTATATTGTTTCCATGGATGATGATTTCACCTCCTTCATTAGATAGATAAATATCTTGGTGAATTAGTGACTAAATCGCTCATAACTTAGTCAACCATGTTCATCCTAGAATCAAGTTGAAGTTGGGTGTTTCTTCAACTATTAGGAAGTCAATGTATATAGGAAACTATTCCCTAGCTACAAAGTCTAATGAAATGGATCCTCTTAGTGCTACTCATGATCCATTTAAGGATTTAAACATAGAAGTAGAGGTGGAGTCTTGAATGTTCTCAACTAAGCCTAACTGCTCGACAATGGATAATGGGATGATGTTCATTACTACTTTATCATTAATGTGGATATGATGAGTCTTATATTGGCATACTCATATAGTAATAAAAAGAGGGTCACGTAATAGTTCACTACTTTGGAGATTCATTTTAATCTCACTATCATAAAATATCAAAGTGGTTTGTTTTGATTCTTCCTTGAGTGGAGATGGCATGATAACAAAGTGGATAGACTTCTCACTGGCATGTAGTTCTTCACTCACAGGGATGGATCTTAACATTTTGACAAGTGCTTTATGATGAGAAGAAGAAGTCATAACTAAATTGTAAATGCTGAAGATTGTGTTTTTATACTTTAGTGAGAGTTTCACTTGTTTCATGGTTGCGAGGAAGTCCTTGTTATTAGTATATTATTTTTTTTCTTTAGTGGCCTTGACTTCCTCCATCTTGCTTAGAATTTTAGCTTCATGTTTAAGCATGTGTTATTTAGACCCCTTTCTTTTCTCTTATTTGTGACTCAGGCTAGCTAGTCAATGTGGTTTGAGTAGAAGGATTCATGAGTACAATTGAGATTGGGGTAGGCTTCTGTGGATCTACTTCTTTCCAATTTTTTTTTTTGGATACTCTCTTTAGCTTTAGGCTTAGGAAATGATGGTTTTCATTATTTTTTTGGTAATTTCTCATAATTTGATTGGGAGGATGTTGATGCATTGGCGACTACAAGTGAACATTGGTCAACACTTTTATAGGTCTACTAGTAGAGGAAGAAGGGACCCTAATGATGAAGGGTTCTCTAGGAATTATAGGTGGTGGTATCTTTATAATGAAAGGTTTTTAAACTTGAGGAAGTTGAAGACTGATCTTTACAAGGGAATACCCTAAATACAAATGGCTCCCTAGTGGGTTTAGGCTTATTGAGAACATTGAACATGGCTATGGTGTAGGGATCATTGCTATAATTGAGGGGATCTTTGTACACTTGCATTGGTTGGTTTCGTGGGCCTTACAAGGTTGGATGCATGTAAAACTAATTCTCCACTATCGATAATTTTTTGGAGGTCATCTTTCAAGGCCAAGTAGAAATTGATTTTGTGGTAGGATGTTGGTAATAGTGGTAGAATCTATCTAGTTGGAAGTATTTAGACATCTGTGGATCATCTTTGGTAGCTATGGTTGAATCTCTAACAATCTCACAAAGATGATCATGTCTCTTGAGAGCATTCTCAGATAATCTCTTGTATTAAACATGACTACTTTTAAGTAATTGATTGAGGAGCTCAGATTGTGTCATAGGTAGTTTTGTGTACTTAGACTACTTCTTATGCTCAAAATTTAGTTTTGATGGGTTAGAGGCACCAAAAGTACTTGAAGTTGATGGTTGAGATGAGACAATAGGACCTTTAGGTTATGATGTCTTCTGTCCCTCTGTCAGTTTTGCATCCTTGGCTATAGTGGCTACAATTACATATTCTTATTTACCCTTATTCCTATCCCTCTTTATATGTTGATTCCTATAGGCTATGTAAGCTAAGTCATCGCTAGCTTTTGTGGCATCCTCTATGTTCTTAATCTAGGAAAAGGCTTGATTAAGTAATTGAGAATCTAGGTAATAAAGTTTTAACTTGATGAAATCATTAACTACTCCCTTGAAGATAGCCAAAAGATAAGTTATAAATATGGGTTTGGGAATTTCATTGAGAGTTAAATTTCATGTTTGAATAAACTTCTAGACTGGTTGAAGGGCCCCCTATCTCACTTTCATGAGCTAGTCTAGTGTTGTATTGGGTTTTAAGTTATATTTGAAGTGGTTAATAAATTGGATTATCGAGTTATCAAGGGAAGAGATAGAACCTCTAGGTAAGGTTTGGTACTAGTCTAGGGCCTTTCTAGTTAAGGACATAGGCAAGGTTTGTAGAATAGTATGAGGCCAAGCTTGCAATAGGAGATACCGAATGTAATGTGATGAGATGTGCATTAGGATCACCTTCACCATTGTACTTGGTGAAATGGGAGATGGGGATGCCTATAGGTAGTGTGATTTGAGGGATGGTTGGGCTAATGGGGTCATCTTGATAAAAATTTATGACTTTTATCATTTGGATAGTACTAGCTTTAAGTTTATGTAACTTCTTAGTAAGGTTTTAAATAATTTAAAAGGCTTGATCCAAGCCTTGTGGTGCTTCTAAGGGTTGCATTGGTGGCTGGATAGTTTGTGGCTATGAAATAGGCAACGGTATTAACTGGAGGGGTCTTCTGAGGACCATTATAGAAGGGTTGAACATAGAGAATGATGTTTGCATTGAAACATGGGAAATGAAAGGAGTATTGGAGACAAAGGGGTTGCATGAAAATGTGGGATATTTTATCTCAAAGAGGGATTGAATGATATTGTAAAGGATTGTAACATGGAAGGGATTACTAGTGGAGGTTGGAACATTATGGCAAAAGGTGTCAAGGTAGACATGGAAGTGAACAAGGAAGCATGTTAAGAAATTTGATTCATGGAGGTCATAGGAGGTGCTTAGTTTATTTTTGAGATGGGGTATATGGAGTTGACCATAGATACTTTAGGGATGGATCACTGTGAAGGGTTCCCCAAGTGAGTATCAGTCTCATAATAGGCTTTAAACTTTTCTTGATCCTCTTGATCTTACTCTAAACTAACTTCCTTACTCGCTTCGACCTCATTGTCTACATTCACCAACTATGCTAACATGTGCACATAGAATTTTGATAGTTTGATATGGTCATAAGGGGAGGGAATGTACTATTTTCTGTTCCTATGCATCAGCTCATAATGACACTGGAAGTCTAGCTCCTTATGCAAGATGTGTAGACTAGCCTAGATGTTTGTACAGATAAAGTTGTAATATTTTTCATTAATGTTTGCATGTGCTAGGTTACATCATAGTAGCTTAAAAGGATACCTATGCTCTACTATGGTTGGGTCCTTAGGGTTATAGATACAAGAAAATTCTTGGTTGAAGGCCATATCGACAATGTTTTGAGGCAGAATGGTAAACACGAAAGGCATAAACAAAATATAACAAAGGGATCACGAGATGTGGCAAAATTTTTTAACAACATAAATGAAGATTATATGTAGAGTCAACACTACAACAACATGAATAAGATGTAGCATAAATGTAATAGTAGAGTAAATAAAAAATGTTATCAAAATATTAATGCAGAAATAGAAAAAATAAAATGTGCTATAAATGTAAAGGATAATTTTTGTAAATGTAAAGAGATCAACTAGTTACAACATTTTTAACACAACATTTTTAAGGCAATGTTGGAATTTTAGAGAATATAGGAATAGATTTTGGGGATTCAGAAAACTCAAGATCAATGTATTTGCAAAATTTTTCATTACACAAGAGATGTTTATAACTAGGTGAAAAAATGTTGATGCAGGAAGATAAGAAGTAAAAATGTTGAGGCTCAAAAACATTGGTATGTAAACTCATCCAAAAACAAATCCTACACATTGAATACATTGATGTAGATTTGTTGAAACAAGCAAACAATGGTTATGCTTGGGGTTAGGCAAAAAACATAGGCAAAGGCCCTCCTTCTAGTGCTAGAAAACTATAATGACAAAAATTTAGGGCTGAAAACTAAAGATCTCTATGAAAAATAGTTTTACCTCAAGATCCATGAGCCTTGAAAGGATTTGAGGTGTCTTAGGTGGTCTTGTTGATTAGTTAAGGACTTAATAGTCTATTACTAGAATGAGAATGATGAAAATCAGTGAGGAAATAGATGAACAATAGATCTAACATTGGATCCATGAGAGAATCAAGAGATAATACAAAAAATAGTAGTAAATATGGCCAAACACTACAAAACTTATATTAATCTAGTGAAAATAAAGGTTTAGATGGTATAGATCTAGAAGTCTTGAAGACTTTTAAAGTGTAGAAACACAAATATTTCACAAATTCCTATGAAATCACTATGAAAAGTATTTTTAATTTTCTAGATTTTATTTCAAATGAAAACTACAATACGTGCTTGATGCTCTCAATGATCAGTGCTGGGGGGAATGGCTTTGGGCTCTTAAGTCTCTCTCTACTCTAAAAGTTCCAAATTTAGAAGAGTTTCAAAGATCCAAAAGTCCTCCAAAATGGTGTTAATTCTTGATTTTATAGGTCATGATTTGCTATTTCTATCTTGACTTAGTTTTGGCAAGTTTCTTGGATGTTTACACAATGTTTTTAACCATTCACATTGGCTAGAAACTATAGCATTTTTGACATTTATGTTGAGATTGACAAGTCCAATGTTTTTGACATCTCATGCTAGAATTGGTAGCATTTTTGATAATATGAATCCAATTATCTTGATTTGGTGTAATCCACAACATTTTTAACATTTTGTATCATGAATTATATTTTACATGTTAAGAACACTCTAGGATTTTGATGTAATAGGATTATAAGATGAATTTTTTGAAAAGAAATTGAGGCATTTATTTTTCTCTTAAATCTAATTAAAATTACAATTAAAATTTGACCACAAGGCTTCCCTATTTATAACTAACTTTTCTTTGAGGTGTTTCAATATTTAACCATTCAAGCTAAGTATTATTCTCATTTTTTTTCTTGTTAAGCTAGGCAATGCTTTAATGGTGCATTGTGCCTTAGATATAATTTTTTTTATATAAATAAGCATGTAGTGTTGATCATTCATAAGTAGACTTCAAGTTTTGATATTCAATCTAAAGAATATTCTAAAGTTTCATTTTTTGTTAAGCTATATAATCTTTAGTTTATTTTTTATAGAAATTTTAGTAGGAAATTATTAGTCTTCTGAGTCCTATCAAACATATGGAATCTATTTTCACACCATTTAGTTTTCACTGATATTTTTTTAAATTTATCTTCTTATCTAGAAAAAAGAATTGGTTTTGTAAGTAAGCATAAAGAATTACAGTCAACCAATTACATATTATAATTTTTCTAATTCTTACAATTTTTATCATCATGAAGGATGTTTGTTCTTCTATGCTCAAGAAAGAAGATATGAAAGAAAAGAAAAAACATATTGAATTTGATAATAGAAAAAAAAAACAATCTAAAGTTGAAGATATGAAAAATCAAGTTAATGTCAACTATAAGAATAATCAAATAGTAATAAAGATATATATATATATATAATATTTTGTGAATGTTTTTACTTATACTATGGAAAGTTTCAATTAGTCCAGATAAATATCTCATAAAATAAATTTTTCCTTATCTAGAAATATTAATATTAACTTAAATTTTAATACTAATGTTGAAAATTAGGCTATAGTTAATAATTATCAATGCAAGGTTAATATTAAGCATCGAAGTCATGGTGATGTAGATTATGTGCCATCAATTTCTCATATTTTTTCATATGCTAATATGTTGTTACAAACTTCTATTACTACCTCAAATTCTTCTGCTATTTTAATTTTAATATAAAATGTTGAAAGTAATGTAAATGTTATTAGGATAGAGGTCATCCTTTGAACTAACAAATAATTTTCCTCTCTTTGATTTTTCAAAAATATTATCTATAAGGTTGTGCACTTGAGGAGACACTTGTGTAATTGGAAATACTTTTCTTTTGATGTTGTTTTTGGTGTTCCTTATTTTGTGTTAAGCCTATGATGTACCCTAAACATTTTTTTGCTTATTATTAATATTTTTTAGGGTCCAAAATTTCCCACCACGTCATAAGAATTAGATCCATAACTTGAAGCTATTATAAGAAAATGTGTCTTGTTGGTATTTTGAAGATTTTTTTGCTCTAGAATGGGGGTAGGAGAAGCATGGATATCCTTACAGGTTTCATGCTATCTTAATCATTATCTTAATGAACTACATTACCTTGATTTCTTGTGAAATGCATCATAAGAATATGTTGGCTTGTTGGGGAGGCTTTGGCCTCTTTAGCTTAGGCATCTCCCCTTGTTTATAGAGTGGGGATTTGAGACTAGATTGTGTTATACCTAATTTTTTTATTTTCTTTGAGTTAAAAGTGAGTATGGTTTCAACATCATTCCATTAGGATTTAAGCATACAATCCTACAAATACATTATCACAAGATAACTTTTTAGCTTTTGGAGGATGTCAAGAATCATCTAGATTTATAATTCAACTTATGAACTAAATTTTCCATGATCCTTGTGTTATATCCACTTTGGCTTTTTCTACATAAGCATGAGTTTTGGATACATTCTATGAATTCTCAGCTTAAAGCCATCTTTAGCAGTCTAGATTCAACATTCTATGTCATTGGTAGCGTAGTTTTTGAATCTTCTTTAGCTTTTTCCAGAAATGATGTCTCATGTCATCAACAACATTATTTTTAACTCTTCATCTATAATCCCCAATTTTGACATATGACATTAGCTCTGGCATCAATCCTAACTTCAAATTTTTTGACAAATTTTCTTCTTAATCTGCAGTGTCAGTTTTGGCTCTTTATCTACAACTTCTAGTTTTGATGTTCGGCATGACCTCTTGCATCAATCTTAACTTTAATTCTTTTGTAAGTCCACTTCTTCAACATGGAGTGTCATTTTGTCTCTTAACATCTCAAATTAATCCTAAATTTGATGTTTGACATCATTTTTCATATTAATCATCTATGCATCAACTCTCTTATCTAGAATCTTCTAGAAGATAGAAAAAGTCCAGAATTATTTCTAATTATTATTGACACTGCATTAGCATCAATGTTAACATTACCTTGATGGATTGCTATGTTCGTTATAACCAAAGACCAGACTTCCTATTTTTAAACTTGGTAAAAAGTTACACTTAACTTCGAGTTTAATTTTAGGAACCCTAAACTAAATTTGACAACTTTGGGCTTATAAATACAAATTTAAGACCCAAATTTTAAGGTTGGATCTTTTGATATTTGAGAGCACTCATTAAATTTTGAGAGATTAGGAGCATGAGTACCTACCACCATCATAGCACATGCATCTTTAGTGTCACTTCTAGAAATAGAATTTTTAGGCTTCTGCAGCACTTTCCAAAGTTGGAATTTTTTCAGCTCTAGTGTTAGTGATGAGAACCTTGGACAAAATAGCCTTACTTTGGCCTAGAATTCACTTCAAATTATGCCTACAACTTCTTCATCCATGACCTAATCCTCTAGAGGTTCAATTCCATCCTCCAAATATATATTTTGCTCAAGAGCTAGGCTTATTTTATCAATTTTATCACACTTAGGGAAAGGATTTGGAACCTTTCCCCTATATTAAAGCATCTCACTTTCATTATTTTACATTTGTCTACTCCCATTCTATACTTATAAGTTTTTACTATCTCTTACATTGCATTCTATACTTAGTCAAATCTTTCATCATTTTATACTTAGCTATTTTTTCATATAAAAATTTCATTTCTCAGGAGAAATTTGACATCATTATTTCTACATAATAATATTAATATCTCAACATTTTATATTATTTTATATAATTTTTATACTTAGTTTTGATTCCATCTCTCATATTTCATTTCATACTTAGTCAAATTTTTAGCATTTTTATACTTAGTTAGTTTTTAGCCTAAAAACTCCATCATTTGGGGAGGAAACTGAGATTCTTCCTTCTAAGTTATAGCTACACTATTTTAATATTTTATACTTTTTATCTAAGTTTTTTTTCTAGTGATTTTACACAGTTATTTTTAGCATTAAAAACTTTACTTTTTCATTATTCCTGGTTCTTAAGTAGTAGGTTATTATTCCTTGTTATTCCTGGTTCCTATGTAATAGGCGAAGTACATATTTGATTAGAGGATTTATGCTTCTTCATTTCATAATCCTTGATTTATTGAGGGTTGCATTGATTCAAAGAATATTTACAACTGCACATTAAGTATCTTAACACATAGTTTATAGAGGTATCCTTGTAGACTTGTAAAAAATATTTCTACAGGAATAGATGCATTAGAGGAGGAATGCATCATATATTTGTTAAGGGGAATGATGTATTCATATGTATGTGAGTACTTTTTATGATTGTGTACATGCATGTCTCATTGGCCTTGTTACTTATATGATTGCTATACTCCTAATAGATGGAGGGGGGTGTTGGAAACCAAAATAATTATAATACAGGTACAGCCCAAGATATATAGTCTAATTAAAACTTTATAACTCAATATTGCCACCCATGAATTGGGAACTTTGGAATTAAGAGTCTTACCACTAAGCTAACACCTTATTTTTATGCTTCTAATGTGTGGATTAATGCATGTGTACAATTATGTTATGCTCACAAGTGTTATGATTTCTAAGGTATAGTTCATCTTGAGTATATCTTTCTTGCCTGGCTAATTCAAGACTCAAGAATGATATCATATGGTACTTTCAATGATGGCATTGTAACACTTGATATCAAAGCCTAGGTTGTGGATCAAGGTTTGTTTCTTGTGTCCTAATCCTCATAATGGATTAGTTGGAGGCGATAATTTAGAAGACTAGGTACATGGTGTAAGGACACCTCTTCCAATGCCCTTGTTCTACCCTACATGTTATGTGTCTTTTTGAGTTGATTTTGTTGATGATTCTTGGATGTTTTGGGGTGTCTATGGGAACTTGTTTGGAGGCATCCAAAGGCTTTTAGCATCAAAATGAGCATTTTTATTTTTGACACTTATAGGATAGACCTGAAAATATAGATGTCTCTCCTAAGACTTCTCACCTAAAGTATAGACGTCGATTAGAAATAGTAGATGTCTCTCCTGAAGGAAAGCATTTTATTGCAACCTAAAAATTCAATTTCTAGAAAATTGAAAGTTCCAATGTAATAGCCTCAACCTTGAATCCCCATGGCTTCCAAAAAATGGGATTTAAATCATCTAAGGACTTAGAGAATGCAAAAAAAAAAAAAAAACAAAAAGAAAAATATAGATTTGAATAACCAAGAACAAATACAAATTGCACATAAAATTAAAATCTTAAAAATTTATTAAAAAATAAAGAATGATTTCAAGGGATGTGTACAAAAAATGGCCATAGGGAAACAAAGGAGGAGTTGGGGGGGGGGGGGGGNGGGGGTGGTGGAATGTGGAAAATTTAGGCTACCAAAGTGGGTGATGCTAGGAGTGGAGATTCCTAGGAGAATAACGTAGAAGCTATAAACTCACAAATCTAAAAGGGCATTATGAGGGTTACAAGGCTATAGGGTTTCCACATTGAGGAGATCTAAGAAGCTGCATTTTTGCAAGTGTGTAAGAGTTCTCAGATGCTAAAATGTCAAAGTGTATAAATGCAAAGGATTTGGAACTTGAAAATGGTGTTGGGGTTTAGACTTTATAGGTTTTGGGCCATGAATGGGGCAAAAAATTGGCTACAATTAAGCTATAATTTGACTGAAAATTGGTTGATAAATTACTAC
>MNCI01004978.1:95479-112856 GCA_015680685.1 Gnetum montanum | reverse complement strand
GTGCGGGGGGAGTGTGGTGGTTACTATGTATGGAAAGTAACACTCCCATGGCCATTGCACTTACTATAAATAGTAACAGGGGCACACCATCCATGATAGCTTTTTTCTTAAATGTTGGGTCTTTTGCCATCCTCACTAGAGTGCATGGCCAACATTGCAATCAATGGAGTGTTGAAATCTATTGCATGTGGCTTCTACGATAGGGGAAAGATGTGTCAACATTGGAGAGGGGGAGGGGGGCGTTGCGGGCGGTAGAGAGCGTATACCGCTACATGCTATGTATTGGTGGTCCCACACTCTTCCACACTAGTGGTAGATGAGATATACCCTTGTTACATCCCTCTATGTTGGGGGTGCATGAACTACACCCTCCATGCATGCATTTGCAACGTAGAATGTGCTATACCCCCCATAAAACCCACCAAATTGCCATTTTTGGCATTCCGAAAGGCATTATTGACCTCTCCAAGCTCAAATATAGAGAGTACATGACATTTTTGACTTGGGAAATGAGTCTTGGACCACTCATGAGGTATTTTCCACCCCAAAAGTATGAGATATGTGAGATTGCTCCTCATGGGTTACAATCTCATGTTTACAATGAAGTTTTGGCTCAAGTGTCATGGGGTGAAGGATACGTGATGGAAAATGATTATAACATGAAAATTTTGGTGGTGTTTCACTAGCCCCTCTTTGTTGGTATTTGGAGGATTAACCTAAGAGGCATTGACAAAGAATACAAAACACCATTGCAGGTCCACCATCGATGTTCCCTTTCCATGCTTGATCCAGTGTGTCAAACCATGCCAAAGAGTGCTCATGATGATGGTGTAAGGTTATGATGAAGAAATGGTAATGAGGCCATGGGGAAATGGCCATGAAGGCTAACAATGAGTTCCAAGTGTTGACACCATGACTATAGTATTACACTGACATGTAGATTAAGGTTATGCACTTCATGTTTGGAAGTGAGGTTTACTTGGTAAATGCATTTGAGGAATCATCACTTCACTCCAAGGTATCTTTGGCCACTAGGCTCCTCCTTTATGTTCAAAGGAATTGATCTTTATTGGCCATTTGGCTTGCCAATCTGCATCCCCTCCCTTTTTTTGTGGAGTGAAACTTCATTGGGTTTCTTTTCCAAGGTCGGTTTGGTTTGGTTTTCCCATTGAGTGAGTTATTCTACACTCAATGGACTTTGGGTTTTCACATTGAATGAGATGTGTTACATCTAATGGACTTAATGATTTCCCATTGAATGATATGTGTTACATTCAAGAGGACTTGGAGGTGGAGCATGATGAAAGGATGTCACATGGCCATAAATGCATGAATGTCAAATATTGGTCAACATTGTTGCTCAAGGTATGCAAGGTCATAATCAAGCTATGGGGTTGAGCTCAAAGGAGTGGTGTTAGATGGAAGGCAATGGTACAAGAACTCTTGACATAGTAGGACAAACTCACTAAATCTTGCGCATTGAGGTCATGTGGTGGCTTTTCAATGTGATGGGTTGCACCTTTGCAATGGCTCAAGGCTTCATCCTGCAAACACAACTCCAAGAAGATAGGAAAACCATGAAAATAGAGCATGTTATAACATTATAATGCATACAAGCCACATAGCATGATGAGATGACAAACAAAGCCATAGCTACCTAGGATACCAAAGTTGTTAGTTTAAGGTCATAGCAGACCATGGTGTTGGTTTAAGGCCTCAGAAAACCATGGTGACATGGTATTAAATAATGATAAAAGATGGTCAAAACCATATAAAATGGTGTTAAATAAGGTCAAGCAGTGTTAAACACATAGTAGGGATGAAGCCAAACAAGGTCAAATAAGGTAAAGTAGGCTACATATGACACAACATGATCAAGTGAGGTCACATTTTGCCAATTTTAGGCCTTGGAAGGCTATTAAATTACTAGTTTTAAGGCCTTGGTGGGCTGTAGTAGGGTCAAATTTCATTGATAAGGTCATTGCAAGGCAACAAGTGAAGTATAACTTGATAAAGCATGGTAAAGTAAAAAAATAGGGTATAATATGATAAATATAGGTAAAATATACTAAGTTAACACCATATCATATTTAATAATAGTTTAATAATAACCATAATAATAATACTTATCATATATAGATATATATTATTATTATTATTTAAATTTGCATAAAATTCAATAACTCAATTCTAGATGAGGCAAGATTACAATGTTGCATATGAATGGATGCGAATTAACTATAAGTAGAAAATAAATAGTATTTGTAAAAATATATAGTTAATGAGAGAAATGAATGGAAAGAGATAGGTGATAATAAGGTAAAAATGGAATTAGATTTAATATATATTTAGAAATAATTAATAATTTATATTTATATTTATATTTTTTAGGTACCCACATTGGGTGGGGTGAAACATGCTGAGAAGGTGGCTCCTCTGCACCTTTCCAAGTTGCATATCAAATTGACCAAGCTAATTGCTTACATGATAAAATAAGATTAAAAGTAAAAATTAGGATTAACTAAAATTTCATGACCATGTGTCTTGCCATCCACGTAGGTCCACAAGAGGCGGCTTTGCTTTGTAGTACAACTGATGTTGCCCTCTACCAGCCATGTTGCCAACCTTCCACAGTCATAGTCAATGTCGCATGGCTACACCTATTGTGCACATTACCATGCCTCTATACCATCTCAGTTACTTAGAACTCAGTGTAGTTGAGGATGCTAAAACTAGAGCTGTCAGACAAGGTATTGCAAGTAAGTGTGGCAGCATAGAAGGAATGACAACATTGATGTGGTCTAGCATGTAAGATGGATGGTGGCTTATAGAGGGTGGTAGCGGCCCATTGAGGTGGGTGATGTTGTGGAGGATAGAAGCATAGTTAGAGAAATTGCAGGATTGTAGATTCATGTAGCCTTGAGTAGGATTGTGTGGTCTAGGTAGGGCAATGTAGCCTTGGTAGGATTGCGTAGCTTGTGCGATGGGGCTACAAACCTCCAAGGTGAGGTTGCAGTAGCACAGGAGGGTTTCATTGGCAGGCCTACATAGTGCACATAGGGGTTTTGTAAGTGTGTGTGTAGTGTAATGGTGGAGTCATAGGTAGAGCAATGTGATGTATGTCTGTGGGTGGGCAGGAGCCTTGAGATGTAGCATGAGATCGCAACATCCACACTAGATTAATGTTAAATACTGTGGATGAGATGGGGGAGGGGGGGGTAGGGAAGGTTTTTGATGCATTTAGTTTTCCCTTTGAATCCATGCTGGGTCTACATTGGCTAGCAAGGAGGGTCTAATGTGGCTTGTATAGGCCTACACACCTTGTAAGCAAGGTTGACAGTGGTGTCAAGGTGGTCTATGGATGGTCAAATGTGTTGAGCAAAGGTAGCTTGTGAGGGGACATCATAGCACATGATCCTAAGGGGAAATGTGGCCCTACGTATGGCTATGCAGCCCCTACAGGGCCATTGTGGTCATTTTGCAAGGCTAACACAACCCTCAACATGGCCTTTGTAGAATGAATTTTTTTTATTTATTATTTATTATTATGTTTTTAAATATTGATAGGTGATAGAGGGTAAGCACAGGGCACATGTGGCAATAGAGGCTATGTTGATGCAATAGTAGTAAGGAAATGGAGGCATCGTGGTCATAGGATGGTGCAAATGGCATGGTGGGAGTGATGGAGGGAAGGCAAGGGTTTCTATAGTGATGCAGGGTTGGCCATTTGGCCATGTCACACTTGCGACATTGTCGACTAGTGCCACAATTAGCCATAGTGGTCACTAGTCCTAAGGGTTGGGGCCACTACATTGAGATAATGGTCTAAAGGGCTTCTTTGTGGTGTTGAAAAGGGCATGCAACATAGAGATGAGTGGTGTTATGGTGAGAGTGGAGGTGGTGTGTGGGAGCGGCATCCACACTGGATCCATGTTGACCAACATGGATGAGCATGAAGGACAGGTTGGATCATGACATTCATGTTGGATCCATGCTAACTAGCAAAGATGAGCATGGATAAAGTAGGGAGAACAACAATAGTGACTCATCAGTAGATGGAGGGTGTTTGGTGGTGGCAAGGCTAGGTAGGTGCATGCATCATGCAACACCTCAGCAAGCTCTACATCTTGAGGTGCTATTGTGCCTACTGACCATCACGTGGGTGTTTGCAAGCTTAAGCACATGGATTGGCTTAGTTGCACTATGGGCTTTGGTGGTTGTCATGGCAAGGGTGAAGCAATGGTGGGAGTAGGAAAAAAATGTGGTAGTTGAGGGTGGCGGCCTTATAGATTTTAGTGTTAGTGATGTATGAGGGTAGTGTGCATAGGATGTAGATATAGGTGAACTCAGCTGTGCGGTGGTAGCATAGTGGAGAGTTTGTGCTATGTGTGGCATCCACGTTGGCTCTATGTTAGTTAGCATAGATCAAGTATGGATGAGGAACTATGCTAACTTGGTTGGAATCATGGAAGGTCATTCTAGTTCCCAAGATAATAGGCTGGTAGGGTGTGGAAGAGCAACAGTTGGTGTGCAACAGGAAATAGGTGGCATAGTATAGTAGTGGTCATTGGATAGCATGATGGTGGCACTGAACAATGGGTGTAGAACTAGATGAGGTAGGTAATGGGGGGCCATGAGGAGGGTGAGGTAGGCTATAGGATGATTCTCAGTGCACAGGAATGAATAGTAGGTGTAGCAGTGATGTAGTAGCATAGTAGGTGGTGAGGCGGTGTTGTAGTGCATTGTGACAAATGATAGGCAACTACGATGTAGACAACAAGGTAGAGCAGGTAGCTAACTATAGGCACTTGTAGGTAAAGAGGTAGTGGGCATCTAGGAGCAAAAGAGTGTAGGGATAAGCAAAGGTTGGTGGGATGATGTGTAGTGTAGAGTAGAGTTGCCTCCACTATGGCTATGTAGCCTCTTGTGGTCTTGCAATAGACATGGTGGACGACAATAATTTTTTTAAAGATAAAGCTTAGTAGCCAAGTGTTTTCTTAGTAAACTATCATGATGCATCCTTCATACTATTTGTTGGATTTTTCATTCTTGCATTTCCAACAATTTATCAATATTTGCAGATTGAGATAAAAATGGTCCAAAGAATTTAGCCCTATCATCTCAATTATCATGGCCAGAAAGTATTTCCATGTTTCCTTTTCTCTTAGTGCATTTCTAACTACTACTAGAAATATATTCATATTTATTCACATGATTGAAGTGTTTTTTGTCATCATTGGACAAGTTCCAGCAACTAGGGCTAGCCTTGAAGGTTATTGAATAGTTGTTCAATGAACCCAATGTAGGCTGAGATCCATTTGCTTTCTCCAATATTGGATTTTTATTAACAAATGAACTATGTGTGTATTCATAGATTCCTAGTGGGGTTGATTCCTTGATCTAAAATATACATGGATTTTTCAATCTTTGCATGTCAGATAATAAAATTCAACATTTTTGGGTTAGCGTGTTCTCTTTCAGGTTTAATGTTACATGTAAGAGCACATTGATTTTGAAAGCAATAAAAGACCTCATAGTGACCTTGCAGGTAGAAATGATACTAGAAATTATATGAGTTTGTAATATATTATATCCCATCCAGAGATAGTAGGTATGGTCATCCACTTATGCGTTATACCTTACATGTGGAATCTTGGTGGGTTTTTGGGGATGAGTTAATGTATTTTATATGTTATGAGGCTTTGTTTTTATGTTATGATTATGCTGTCTTTACATGCTTAACTAATGTGATTATGTACACTAGCCTTGTGTGATGTGTTAGATAGGTGATTTTGTTGGTAAGGGTGTTAGATTAGGATACAAGAGCACCTATTTGGTATGTTTTTATGCTCTATGTGTGATTTTGGTATGTAGGCATTTGTACTATAGTGCTATGTTGCATGATGTTTGGGTGTGGTTTTGGCATGTGAATGTGTAGAGCGTATGATAAGGATCTCGTAGATTTAAATGGATTTTGATTTGGAGTCCTAGTATGTCTGTTACACATGATTAAAGTTTACATTATTAGTTGTGGAGACAAAAAATATGACTTATGAAAATCATTCCTTAAAAAATATAATAAATAATTCAAATGAAAAAGAGAAGAAGAAAAAGTAACTCATGTGACATGAGGAAAGTGCATCATTGGTTTTCATTTGTTTTGTTAAAACATAAAGTAAACATATAAGTTTTATATTATTTTTTCCACTGCCTCATCACTGCTTATGAGAGAAATTGGGTTTTGGTTTCTATTTTTTTCTGTCGCATGAAAAAAAATGTACAAGAGCATGTTTTCTTTTGTTTTCTTTCTTCTCTCTTCTTTTCTTCCACATTTTTCTAAATTCTAAACTCTTTGGATGGTTTTTGCTTGCTCTAAACCTAGATTTGGGATTGCTACAGTCATATCTACATGGGTGCAGAACTTATTGGGAATGAAATGGAGGTTTGCTAGATTTTAAAAGATTTTCTACTTGTTTTAGCCTTTCTATCCAACAATTGTAGTTGGTGGATTGTCTTTATCTTTTCCTTGTATTTTTGTGTTGGATTAGTGTAAATAATCATGCGATGGGGGCATGTGGGATGGATGACTCAAAGTCTAAACTTAGGCATGTTATTTTGCATATTTTCCAAATTGTATAATTCTAGTTACAAATTTTTTTATTAATATATATGGGATGTATGGTATGATGTGGACTTGTGGAATATGATATGTGATGTTAATGAGATTGGTATGATAGAAATATTCTATTTTCGGGGCCTATTGGGATGTGAGCATTTTTGGAAGTTCCAATCCTTTAGGGTGGTAATTAAATATTATTTAAATATTAGTTTATTAATCAAACTTTGAACATGCATAACTTTGCTTCCAAGAGTTTGATTAGGTAAAATTAGTGTCGCTAGGATCATTTTGGGAAGTACTTTCTAATTGTGGGATTGGTTTTCTCTTTGGGCATATATCATTTTGAAGGTTATTCTAGTGGTCATTTATATGGAAGTACATGTCTTTTGAGGAATATAGTATTTTTTTGTCATATCAAGGTCTTCATGTCATTCTATTGCATTATGGTATTGTTTTCATGGAATGATTGAATTATTAGGGGTGGATATGTGCAGTTATGTTTGTTCAAGGGTGTTGTGCTTATGACCTATGTTGGCATAAGTTAGTTGGATTGTGTATATGTTTTCATGAAAATGCTTGTGATGGTTGTTGGTGGGTGGTGCTAGCATGAGGGTGTGGACTAGTTGGTGGTGAGGCACCTTGGAGGTAGTATGAATTGACACCCACTATGATGCATCGGTGAGGCTCCTATCTCAGGCCTCATCTTGAGAGTGGGAGAGCGTAGGTGTGTTTGTCCCTACAACTAGTCTATGACATAGGTATGTTCATCCTTATCTCTAGTCCTCCAGAAGACTAATGGTTGCAGGTCACAAGTTGATAGATCCTAGCACTGGTTGGATAAATAAAAGACTAATAGAAGACTTGCAGGTAATAGCTATTATGACTACTCATGGCAATGTTTCACATGTTACACTAAGCATGAATATGCTAGCAACCATGTGGGCTATGTATGTGATAGTATTGGTTTGTAAGTCATATCATTGAGAATAAGTGTTTTGTTTGGATTATGATTGTGTAAATCATGGACTATTTATGGTATATCATGGGTATGATGACATGGGCATGATACATGATATTGGACCATGGCTTTTTCTATGATTGTATGATAGTATGTTAGCTTTATGGGTGATATGGTGTGTGTTTTTTTGAGCATGCATGAGACTAATAGTGGTTGCAGGTTGCCTTCTACCCCACTCCTCTCCTCTAGTGCAACACTTGTTGACCATCTAGTTGGGGAAGTGTAAAGGCTTCTCACTCAGTTGGGTACTTACTTGATTTAATTATAGGTGAAAGGTGCAAGAGCCTAGATAAGCATGGAGAGAGAGAGAGAGAGAGAGTAGAGGAGAGAAAATCCTTTAGTGTTTGGTTACTGTATATTTTCATGTATAGTAGTATGGACTAGATATCCTTGTATGAAACTCTCTATACTCTTCTATATACGATGATGAGGTTTATGTGTTTTTGTATTTTAGTAGAGCAATGCATAGTTTGATTTATGTAGAGACATGCATTTTGATAAAGTGATAGTTATGTTTAGTTTTTGGTGTGGTAGGAAATTTTTGTACCATTTGACCTTCTTGGGTATCATGTATTTTGCACATTATTGGTTTTAGTTATCATGCTTCCATTCTACAATTACTTGATCCTAGGCATCATCCTACCCTCGCTAGGGTAGGGTGTTACATTATGGTATTGGAGCTATTTTACTCCAATGTTGTATGATGGAGGGTGGGGGTGTGGGGGTGCAGGGGGTGGGGGGCTTGTAGACTAGAAGGACCTAATGATGGATAGGAGTAGCCTCCTCAAATATCTAGTAGTGATCCTATAAATAGGCAACTGAAGCTTATACAACAATTGTTATAGATCCTACAGTAGCATGTTGTAGCTAGTGATGTTCTTGTTCCCATGCTTAGGAAAGTGGGAAGTGGTAGTGGTAGTGGAGGCTCACGAGAATCAAATAGGTAGCCTATCAATAGGGAATTAGTGGAGTAGTTTTGAAAATTGGGACCTCCAAAATTTGATGGCACTTAGGTTTCCACTGTGGATATAGAATGGTTGGAGGAATTGCAAAAGGATTTTGATTTGATGGGTTGTTCATCAGTTTAGCAAACTCAATTGGTAGTTTATCAATTGGTTGGTATTGCCTAGTGTTGGTGGACAACTGAAGAGTAGGCCAAGGGATGGACTGGTCAATAGGTGGCATGGGATGATTTTTTGGCATCTTTCAGAGGTTGTTATGTGTCTACCCAATATGCATAGGCCAAGAAGGATGAGTTCTACCATTTGTATCAGGATAGCTGATTTGTGGTGGAGTATGATGTTCTCTAAGCTGAGTAGTTATGTACCTAGATGTAGACAAATACTTGGGCATAGGTGAACATGTTTGTTCTAGGTTTGAGACCATATTTGAAGGATCACTTATTACCTCTTAGATTAACTTCTTATGATGAAGCTAGAGCAGTAGCCATGGATTTAGACAGGAGTCAGTGGGAAGATATAGTTTGTAGAGAGAGGTGATAGGGGCAGAAGAGAGGATCGACATATGGAGAGAGGCTTGGCCCATCTAAGAAAGCTCATGGCCATGGAGGAGAGTGTCTAACACTTGCTCGTGGTCCTACTATTGGAGCTAGTTGTGGTGCTCTTTTTTGTTATAGATGTGGTAAACCTAGTCATTTGTAGAGAGATTGCCAGAATTGTTTTGCATGTGGGCAGCCAGGGCATCAAGCTCGAGAGTATTCAAAGTAGGCAAGTAGTAGTGGAGGAGGCAGAGGTCAAGGATAGTAACCTCTAGTTTAGGGTGGACATGGAGAATTAGTCACTTAACTCGGAGGAGGGGACTAGAGGACTCAAGGACTAGTGTATGTCTTAACAGACCAACCTTTGGACATGCGGCCAAACAAAATGATGGAGATGGGAGGTATGATTTTGGACTTTGTTGTGTTAATATTATTTGATCATGGTGCTAGCCATTCTTTCATAGATCCTATGGTTGCACATCATGTAGCTCTTGTATGTCATTCTATTTCTCCTAGGTTGATAGTATCTTCTGCTAGGGGTCATGAAACTCAAGTTGATTAGGTGTGTATAGGTGTGCTAGTAGAATTGGAAGGTGTGCAGTGGGTTAGTGATTTACATGTTATGGATATTGGGGTATATGATGTTATTTTAGGGATGGATTAGTTGTCGCAGTTCAATGCTAGTTTGGACTATTAGTAAAAGCTCCTACAATTACAATTAGTTAATGGTGCTTCAATTGAGGTACAAACTTGTCCAAGAGCTACACGCCTGGATTTAGTCTTCTCTCAAATGTATCGTAGGATGCTTCAAAAAGGGAATGCATGCTTTGTGGCTACAATTTATAAAACTAATATAGTGGAGATAGAGAAAATTCTCGTGATTCATGAATTCCCTAATGTATTCTACTCAAAATTATTGGGTTTGCCACTAAGGTGAGAGATTGAGTTTGAGATCAAACTTAAACTTGGTATAGAGCCTATTTCAAAGGCTTCACATAGGATGTCTCCTGTAGAGCTATCAAAGCTAAAGATTTAGCAACAAGAACTATTGGATAAAGGCCTTATTCATCCAGGTGTATCACCGTGGGGTGCACCTATGTTATTTGTTAAAAAGAAGGATGGGGGTTTGTAGTTATGCATAGATTATAGGTAGTTAAACCAAGTAACTATGAAAAATAGATATCCTTTGCCACACATTGATGACTTGTTGGATCAACTTCAGGGAGCTCATGTATTCTTAAAGATTAATCTCAAGTTTAGGTATCATCAAGTGTGGGTTTGTGAGTAGGATGTGTCAAAGATAGCATTCAAAACACAGTATGGCCACTATGAGTTTTTGGTGCTACCCTTTGGGTTGACAAATGCACCAGTAGTTTTCATGCACCTCATGAATAGTGTGATGCATCCATTGCTAGATCAGTTTGTGATTGTGTTCATCGATGATATCTTAGTATATTCTCCTAATGAGAAATTGCATGCAAAGCACTTGTGGATGGTTTTATAGATTTTGAGGGAGTACCAACTATATGCTTAGCCATCCAAGTGTTCATTTCTGTAATTAGAGATTTAGTTCTTAGGACATGTGGTGTCAGGAGCTGGTATCTCTATGAATCCTACAAAGATTGTAGTTGTTCATGATTGGCCTAGGCCATAATTAGTAGTAGAGGTGTGAAGCTTCTTGTGGTTAGTAGAATATTGTTGGAGGTTTGTGGAACATTTCTCTCACATAGCATCTCCTTTGACTTGATTTTTGAGAAAAGTGGCTAACTTTACTTGGGGCCTAGCTTGTCAGGCTAAATTTGAGGAGTTGAAGCATAGATTGGTGACTGCTCCTATGCTAATATCTTCTACACTAGGACATCCATATGATATTAGTACTGATGATTTAGGGGATGGATTTGGTTGTGTGTTGATGTAGGATGGATAGGTTGTGGCTTATGCATCCTATCAATTGAGGCCACATGAAACTAGATATCCCATGCATGATTGAGAATTCGGTGCTATGATCTTTTTATTGACGAGTTTGTGGAATTATCTATATGGGGGGCAAGTTGCTATTTGAATTGACAATAGGAGCCTCCAACATCTTATGAGTTAGCCATAATTAAACTTGTGATAGCATAGATGTGTGGAGCTACTTGCTGATTTTGATTTCACTATTAAATATAAGCCTAGCAAGACTAAGTAAGTAGCAGATGCATTGAGTAGGATGGCAAGTAAGCTTAATAACTTGATAATCCAATCATATTTGTAAGAGCAGATATGTGAGCAACAATGCCATGATCCTTGGTGTTAGGCATTGAGGTAATAAATTACCTCTGATGGACCACTCTCTATGGATATTCATGGATTCATATGAATGGATGGTTGAGTATGTGTTCCAGAAGCTCTATGACTTCAGTTGATGGACGAGGCCCACTTGAGTAGATACCAAATACATCCAAGTAGTCAGAAAATGTACCAGAGTTTATGACAAATGTATTGGTGGCCTAGTATGAAGAGGAATGTATGAGAGTATGTATTTTGATGTTTAATTTTTCAACAAGTGAAGATAGAGCATCATAGACCTAAGGCATATTTGCATTCCCATGACATTCCTCAATGGAAATGGGATATCATTAGTATGGATTTCATTGTTCATCTTTCACGAGCTCATAGTGGCTATGATGCTATCTTGGTAGTTTTTGATTTGTTGACAAAGTCCATCCATTTTCTTGTCACAAAATCATCAGTAAGCATAGTAGAAACTAAGGATCTCTTTCTTGTAGATATAGTGTGATTGCATGGTGTGCCATGATGAACTATTAGTGATAGGGATGCTTGATTCATGTCATATTTTTGGTAGGCATTTCAAAAGGAGTTGGGTACAAACCTAAATATAAGTTTGACATATCATCCATAAACTGATGGTCAAATTGAATGGGTGAATAAAATTGTAGAAGACATGTTGAGAGCCTATGCTTTGCAGTATAGAGAAGGTTGGGATTGGATGCTACCATTAGTTGAATTTACCTATAATAATAGTTATCAAGAGAGTTTTTAGATAGAACCATATAAGATTTTATATGGTAGGCCATGTAGTACATATTTATGTTTGGATACCATAGAAAATCATCAGTAGGTGAGCACAGATTTGGTGAGGCAAACTACAAAGTAGATTTAGGAGATCCAAGATAGATTGAAAGCTGCATAGGATAGGAAGGCAACATATGCCAATTGGTGTCAAAGACCACTAGAGTTTGTAGTCAGAGATCATGTATTTCTTTGTGTTTCTCCTTTGAAAATCCTTACTTGATCTTATTGAAAAGAGAAATTGGCTTCTAAATACATTGGTCCATTTCAAGTGTTACAAAAGATTAGGCAAGTGGCCTATTGGATAGCATTACCTCCTCATTTGGCACATGTCCATGATGTATTTCATGTATCTATGCTACAACATTATGTGCCTGATGAACATCATGGGATTGCCATTTAAGAATACAACTACAGTATGATGTTAGTTATGTTAAGAAACTAGTAAAGATTGTTGATCATATGGTGTGATAGCTACATAGTAAAGTTGTCCCTATGGTCAAAATTTTATGGAGTAAACATGGAGCTTTGGAGGCTACTTGGGAGGTAGAGACTCATATGTGTGTAGCTCATCTTGAGATCTTCTAGGAGGAAGATTCTCAAGGAGGGGAGAGTGTTACATCCCATCTAGAGATAGTAGGTATGGTCATCTTCTTATACATTATACGTTACATGTGGAGTCCTAGTGGGTTTTTAGGAATGAGTTAATGTATTTTATATGTTATGAAGCTTCATTTTTGATGAGACATGATTCGCATGAGCCATGATATCGCATCCCATGTGATATCGCGTAAGTGATATCGCATCGTCCCTTGCGATGTCACGTACGTGATATCACGGTCCGTCGTCACATCTATAAATAAGAGGTGACACTCCCATTATTTCCCATCCTAAGCTAGAAGTAGGAAAACTCTGGCAGATTGATCACTCCAGAGATAGAATATTTTCCATGTGCCTGCAGTAAGAGTCCCCAAGTGAACGGATCTTTATTCGAGCAACATTGTACCTGAACGCAAGTTGTGTACAACAATAAAGATAAGCTTTGTGGATAAACCTTGTAGTGCATGGAATAGGATTTATTACTTGTTATTTCTTACATGTTATTTCCTACCTGTTATTTATTACCCTGCAGTAGCGCGGCATGAGTATGACTTGATTACGAGCATTTACAGATGTGTACGGCTAATTAAGGAATCGGCTGCTCATCGTGATTAGATTCTCTCACTCTCAACTCCTAGAATGCAGAATGAGTATGACTTGATTACGAGCATCTAAGGATGTGTACAGCTAGTCAAGGACCAAATGCTCATTATGCTTAGGCTAGTTAAGTGCCTCAGTACGACCACTTCGAGCACGTGCGTTACGCGTGGTGATCCCAGTAACGATTAGCATTTGGTAGCTATGGTTGCATAGTTCAGGGTGTGTATGGTAAGTGGGAATGGATGCTAATTCTAGTTAATTTAGACTTAGTTCATTAGTTAGAGTTAGTTAGTTTCTCAACCCTTCACCTCAATAGCATAGGAGAAAAACATAGAAAGATATAAAAATCATATACCTTGATCTTACTTAACCATACATCGTGACAAGCACAAGTAAGTCTAGGAAGACAACGAATGATTAACCCCAAGTGTTCCATGGGGCATGTAGGCATTTAGTCTATGAAGATTGACCAAATCGCGCATGCTACGCTCATTTTGTATGGTTGAGTATAGGGGTACCTTGCCACTCATCATTGGCGCCGTTGCTGGGGACTAAGTGTTTGTGCACCATATAGAAAATAAGGTTATCATTCACATTGTTGTGAGCCTTAAAAAACCTTTAGGTTAATCAAAAGAAAAAATTTATATAACGGTGAATTAGCACATAGATAAAAATTTCTTCTTCTCATAAGAGCAACTCACCACCTCAGGACCATACACGAGACAGTCGACAACATAAAACACATAACCAAAATCAGCCAGTGCCTCAACAATATAAGATGACATATACTCATCCTGATGAGTATATTCCTAACTTTACTTTTATTCTCCATCAAGATGAATAGATGCGCTGGAGAGATTTGCAAGGTAACATTATGTTACCTCCAGATCAATCAGTCCCAAACATGCTTTTCTGTGTCTTGGCACAGATAGGCATGACTGAATTATACGTTGAATACGTTGTGGATGATTTTGATATGAGGGATTATTATCCCACAGATGCCCAACGTATGAGGGACTTTAGGTAGGAGAGTCAACATACACTGCTGAAGGGCAAAGGTCCGCACGTCCTTAGCGAAACAAGAGATGAGAAACCCATTATTACGGGTTCTTTAGCAAATGATGTTCCCCCTCCTAATGATGAGGAGGAGGTTGGGTATCAAAACCTACAATAAACAATACATAACCATGGTTCTAACGCCTGTGAACACCAACTGTTCACAGAGGGAACAACCACTTACTCTAAGGATGAGCACTTAGATCGTCATCATNATAACGAAGGTAGTTAGGATTCCCACAAGGCATTTAAAAGATAATCAGATCAAATGATTAGACATGAACAATATCCCATGATTTGAAAGGGGATACAATGCTGATCTGCAAAATCATTTACAGGCATTCCACGATGCCTGTGCCTTGCATAGTATAGAAAATGAGTTGGAAAAACTTAAGTTTTTCCCAAGGACACTCACCAAGGAAGTAGAGAGCTGGTACTGGTCCCTAGAATTGGAAACCATCAGGAGGTGGAGTACGATACTAGAACTGTTCAATAAGAAGTATCAAACGTACTCTAGAGTGTCCAATTTGCATAAGCAGATCCAAGGCTGGAAGCAAGGTACATATGAACCCTTGGATGTTGTCATGGCCTGCTACTACACATTGTTACATCGTTGCCCAGGCCATGGGTATGCTCAGCGGGATCAACTTTGTCACATCGTGGATGGGCTAAGGCATGAAACTAGAAGAACCCTTGGAACTTATGCCCAAGGGAGACTCTCACAACTTAGAGCCCATGAAGTACATCGCTTGTTGGAACAAGTAGCAAAAGAAGAAGGTGAGCTACGCAAAAGGGAAAGTGCAGAAGAGTACAACCGTGATCCCTCTCTTTGGAAGAAGGGAGTGAAGTTTTGTGATGAAGAGGATGAGTCACCAATCGAAGAGTTGGTGAACAGAAAGACCTTGCCGCTTCAAAAGTTAACAACAAAAATAGTGGCTAAGGTAGATGACGTATGGAGTTCCTTAGAATCTAAAATTAAAACTATCTTAAAAATTGTAGAAGAGTCTAAGGTAGAACAAAGTAGTGACAAAGGTAAGAAAAAGTGGAGAGATTTAGGCCTTGCACATAACAAGGGTAAGGGGAAAATCACTAACTCCGATGTGGCTATGGACTCTAACACAGACGATGACGGTGGATGTGACATCTGCCACTATGACCATCCTAAGGGATGTTGCCCCATCATCTCACATCTACAGGAGTCTGGGGTGTATGCGCTTAATCCAAGACTCAACCAATGGAAAAAACCCTGAAGGTTACCTTATCCACAAGGTAACCCAAGGCAGTTCCACCAACCCTTAACATATTATCCAAGTGGAACTCCATCACAACCCATTGGACAACATTAGCAGTGGCAATACCCATAGTCATGGGGGATGCCATCGCCGAAACATCAGTACCTTTATCGACATCCTGACCCTTATGGATATTATGTGTAGCAGCCAATTTCTCCAAGTGACTCTATGAGTCACACAACCCCCCACTATCACTACCAAGTTTGGGAGTACTTCAGAAGGACTCCTTCTCCTCCAGGAGACACTCCATACCCACACCATCCTCCAAATCCATCCGCACCTCTTCCATAAGTAGTTCCCATAACACCTCCTGCTCTAACAATGCAAGGGGAACTTCCTCCTTAACCGTAGCAATGTCACATTGCGAGAGCTTTAAATATCCAACCTGCTACTGGTTCTGACAACTGTAAAGAGAGAAGACCCTTCTTCAGAACCAAAAGCCTAGACAAACTCTCACAACAACAAATGGTTGGACCCATGTACACTCCTCCACCATCTAACACTTTAGAGCACCCTTTAGTCTAATAGATCTTAACGCATACGATTATGTTAACGCATACCGTAACTGACTGGATTAAGGTAGGCCACCTTCTCAGGAAACTAACTAACCCTGGAAGTCCCTTAATCTATCTCTAGATCACCGGGAAAAAACCACATAGGGCTCTTCTTGACTCAGGTTCTGGAGTCAACTTAATTTCATGAGAGATGTATCATGCATAGAACCTGCCCCAATTTAAGAAGAGTAACATTCAACTAGAGCTGGCAGACCAGTCCATCACCATTCCCTGGTGGAGGACATCATTACCACTGTGTGTGGTTGGTCTTACCCAGCTGATTTTCTAGTGATTGAAGTGAACAACAATGAAGGGGACTTCCCAATTATAATGGGAAGGGCATGGCTATGTACAGTAGATGCATGTCTTAGGATCCGTGATCTTTCCTTGGAAATCTCTAAGATAAACATTTGTGGAAAGATCGAGAAGAGGAAAGTTCCATGCATCACATACAGTGATTCATCCAGTGATGACATAGAGGAAATGCCTCCATGTAACAGGTGTGCTCTTGAAACCTTGAAACAAAGATGCCTGTATGTAGCAACCACACAACCAGTAGTAGACACCCCATGGTTGACAGCTACTAGAAGGAGGAGATAAATATGCATGAAATGAATTGAGGAGACTAGCCATGCTAATAACGAAGGCATAAACACATTGGAATATGAGCGTCGCCAACTTCCATCCCTTAATCTAAGATCATCAATTGAGAGAAGTTGGGCACTTCTTAGAAATTCAAACAGGCATTCATTATTTTGGATCTCTCCCTTACAACTCAGTCATGGGGGATATGTCCACCTATGCTAATCATATGGGGCCCTTAGTTCTTTTAAGTTTTTGTTTTACAACGTTTTTGTCTTATACATTTTTGTTTTACAAATTTCTTTAACTTTTCTTGTTTTTGTTTTACAATTTTCTTTAATTTTTCTTGTTTTTTAACAACATCATTATACTTTTTCCATTTTGTATGTGTGTGTTCCACCATGTAAGTTTGTCACCTAGTAAGTGTTCGGAATGATGGTATGAACTGTATTCATATTGATTGCTAATGTTTGGTTTTTACCTTTA
>MNCI01004978.1:54725-95082 GCA_015680685.1 Gnetum montanum | reverse complement strand
TGGTTGGTTTGAGACCGGAGTTGGAATGAGATCTGCCAAGTCACATTAATCATGAAACACACAAGGGGCTGTACACCACCTTGTTCTTGGGATTTCATTTCATTTTCTTCTCTCTATCCTTCTCTCCATTATCCACCTCATTGCCGGTTGTATCAGTAGTATACATATTTTGGTTGATGCATTGTTTTATTTTTAGTAAATTCTTATAGTTAAGACTTTAACTCTTGTTCTGAATGACATTCCTAGAGCCTATGAACTCTTTGAATGTGGGTTTGTTAGGGCTTTAAAGGCATGAGCCTGCTTTGGGGAGGACCCACTGACATTCCTATTTGGGGCATTAGTTAAATTCTTTCTGTTAACATTTTGCAATTAATTTTATTTGTTTCATTACCATCTTGACATCCATTTCATTGATGTTTTCAGTTGTCCCTTTTTATCTATCTTTCTTACACCTTTTCTTTCTCCATTCTAATGCTACCGGAGGTTCGTGATTAGTCATGGGGGTATGGGGCCCGATTTTTTTGATTTTCTCCTAGCCCCAAAATTTTTGATTTTCTTCCTAACCCCTACACCTTCGGTAGTCATCATTAATATATCTCCAGATCCGTATTAGCCATACCACAACTTAGCCAATGGACTTACACCAAAGCAAGGTATCAATTACATGATGATTCATTTACCCTTGCTAATTAAGATTGTGTTGTGTGTGCATATGGTGACCATGCAATAACGGACTGTATCTGGAGGAACCACTTGGAATGGAGTAGTGCTGAAGGATCAATGGTGTGCTTACGGATGGACAACAAAGGCACAATCTTGGCGTTGGCAGCAGCAACACTTCTTTCTCTCTCTCTTTCTCAACTGCCAACAAAGGCCTGATGTCATTGTAATAAGGTGTTCACCCTTGTTGTCATGAACACCGGTTTTTTCAAGTCTTGTAATGATGATCCGTTCACATGTCATCCCATTAGTTCCATTCCCCTCAATAATTCCATACCTTCCCGATATTATTGTAAGGAACTCGAGGATGAGTTTTTATTTAGTCATGGGGGTATGATGAGATGCGATTCGCATGAGCCTCGATATCGTGGTCCACCGCCAAATCTATAAATAAGAGGCGGCACTCCCCTTATTTCCCATCCTAAGCTAGAAGTAGAGAAACTCTGGCACATTAATCACTCCAGAGATAGAATATTTTTCATGTGCTCGCAGTAGGAGTCCCTAAGTGAACGGATCTTTATTCGAGCAACATTGTACCTGAACACAAGTTGTGTACGGCAATAAAGACGAGCTTTGTGGATAAACCTCGCAGTGCATGGAAGAGGATTTATTACTTGTTATTTCTTACATGTTATTTCCTACCTGTTATTTATTACCCTGTAGTAGCATGGCATGAGTACGACTTGATTACAAGAATTTNTCAAGGAACGGATGCTCATTACTCTTAGGCTAGTTAAGTGCCTTAGTACGACCACTTTGAGCACATGTGTTACGCATGGTGATCCCAGTAACGATTAGCGTTTGGTAGTNTGATTACGAGCATCTAAGGATGTGTATGGCTAGTCAAGGAACGAATTNTGTGTATGGTAAGTGGGAATGGATGCTGATGCTAGTTAATTTAGACTTAGTTCATTAGTTAGTTTCTCAACCCTTCACCTCGATAGCATGGGAGAAAAACATAAAAGATATAAAAATCATATACTTTGGACTTACTTAACCATACACCGTGACAAACACAAGTAAGTCTGGGAAGACAACGAATGATTAACCCCAAGTGTTCCATGGGGCATGTAGGCATTTAGTGTACGGAGTTTGATCGGATCACACATGCTATGCTCGTTTCGTATGGTTGAGTGTAGGGGTACCTCACCACTCATCAATTTTTATGTTACGATTATGATGTCTTTACATGCTCAACTAACGTGATTATGTACACTAGCCTTGTGTGATGTGTTAAATAGATGATGTTTCTAGCAGGGGTGTTAGATTAGGGTACAAGAGCACTTATTCGGTATGTTTTTATGCTCTATGTGTGATTTTGGTATGTAAGCATTTGTATTATAGCACTATGTTTCATGATGTTTGGGTGTGGTTTTGGCATGTGAATGTGTAAAGTGTATGATAAGGATCTTGTAGGTTTAAACAAATTTTGATTTGAAGTCCCGGTGTGCATTACACATGATTAAAATTTACAATATTAGTTGTGGAGATGAAAAATAAAAATGACTTATGAAAATCATTCCTTGAAAAAAGTTATAATAAATAATTCAAATGAAAAAAAGAAAAGAAAAAGTAACTCATGTGATGTGAGGAAAGTGCATAATTGATTTTCATTTTTTTTTTGTTAAAACATAAAATAAACATATAGGTTTTATATTATTTTGTCCACTGCCTCACCACTACTTACAAGAGAAACTTGGTTTTTGTTTTTCTTTTTTTTTCTATTGCATGAATAGAAATGTATAGGAGCATGTTTTCTTTCATTTTATTTCTGCTCTCTTCTTTTCTTCCACATTTTTCTAAATTTTGAGCTCTCTGGATGGTGTTTGCTTACTCTAAACCTTGATTTGGGATTGCTGTGATCATATCTACGTGGGTGCAGAACTTGTTGGGAGAGAAACAGAGTCTTGCTGGATTTTTGAGGATTTTCTACATGTTTAAGCCTTTTTGTCCAATAATTATAATTGGTGGGTTGGTTTTACCTTTTCCTTGTATTTTTGTGATGGATTAGTGTATATGATCATGTGATGAGGGCATGTGGGATTGATTCTCAAAGTTTGAGCTTAGGCATGTTATTTTGCATATTTCCCAAAATTGTACGATTTTGGTTACAAATTTTTTATTAATATATATGGGATGTATGGTATGATGTGGACTTGTGGAATATGATATGTGATGTTGATGAGATTGGTATGATAAGAATATTCTATTTTTGGGGCCTATTGGGGTGTAAGCATTTTTGAAAGTTCCAATCATTTGGGGTGGTAATTAAATATTATTTAAATATTAGTTTATGAATAAAACTTTGAACATGCATAACTTTGCTTCCAGGAGTGTGATTTAGGTAAAATTAGTGTCATTGGGATCATTTTGGGAAGTACTTTCTAGTCATGGGATTATTTTTCTCTTTGGGCATATATCATTTTGAAGGTTATTCTAGTGGTCATTTGTATGAAAGTATGTGTCTTTTGAGGAATATGGTATTATTTTGTCATATCGAGGTCTTCATGTTGTTTTGTTGCATCGTGGTATTGTTCTCATGGAATGATTGAACATTTAGGTGCAGATATGTGCGGTTATCTTTGTTTGGGTATGTTGTGCTTATGACCTATGTTGGCTTAAGCTCGTCAGATTATGTATATGTTTTCATGATGACGCTTGTGATGGTCATTGGTGGATGGTGCTAGCATGAGGTTGTGGACTGGTTGGTGATGAGGCACCCTAGAGGTAGTATGAATTGACCCCCACTATGATGCATTAGTGAGGCTTTTATCTTAGGCCTCATCCTGAGAGTGGGAGAGTGTAGGTGTGTTTGTCCCTACGATTGGTCCATGGCATAGGTGTGTTTGTCCCTATTGGCAGTCCTTTAGAAGGTTAGTGGTTGCAGGTCACAGGTTGATAGACCCTAGCATTGGTTGAATAAACAAAATACTAATAAAAGACTTGTAGGAAATAGCTATTATGAGTGCTTATGGCAATGTTTCACATGCTACATTGAGTGCAGATATGCTAGCAACCACGCAGGCTATGTATGTGATAGTATTGGTTTGTGAGTCATATCATTAAGAATAGGTGTTCTATTTGGATTATGATTATGTGGATCATGGACTATTTATGGTATATCATGGGTATGATGACATGGGCATGATAGATGATGTTGGACTATGGCTTTGTTTGTGATTATATGATAGTATGTTAGCTTTATGGTTGATATGGTGTGTGTTGTTTTGAGCATTCATAAGACTAATAGTGGTTGGAGGTTGCCTTGTACCCCACTCCTCTCCTCTAGTGTAGCACTTGTTGACTATCTAGCAAGAGAAGTGTAAAGGATTTTCACTCAATTGTGTACTGACTTGATTTAATTACAGGTGAAAGGCGCAAGAGCCTAGACAAGCATGGAAAAAGAGAGTAGAGGAGGGAAAATCCTTCAGTGCTTGGTTATTGTATATTTTCATGTACAGTAGTGTGGACTAGATATCCTTGTATGAAACTCTTTGTACTCCTCTATATATGATGATGAGGTTTATGTGTTTTTGTATTTTAGCAAAGTAGTGCATAGTTTGATTTATGTAGAGACATGCATTTTGATAGAGTGATAGCTATGTTTAGTTTTTGGTGTGTTAGGAAATTTTTGTACCATTTGACCTTCCTATATATAATATATTCTGCACATTATTGGTTTTAGTTATCATGCTTCCATTCTATGATTACTTGATCCTAGGCATCACCTTTCCCTTACTAGGAGGGGCTGTTACATAATATGTATAAATAGGATACTGAATCAAAGAATAAAAAACATATTCCTAGAAGAGGAGTTCTTCTCATTTCGTACCTATTCCAGAGCTACCTTTATTTAAAGGCAACCAAAGTTTCAATGAGTATGCTGAGAAGAGGAGTTCTTCTCATTTCGTACCTATTCCAGAGTTGCCTTTATTTAAAGGCAACTAAAGTCTTAATGAGTATGCTGAGAAGAGGAGTTCTTCTCATTTCGTAGAAGCATGACCCAATACTATACCTTCAAAGAAAAAGAAGAACGCCTCTCAATAGTTAAGAAGATAAAAATACTCCAATGCTCAAATTAGCTCTTCTTTGAAGAAGCCATTTAGGCCCATCATTGATGCCATTGGGAAGTTTGGGAGGAACCTTTATTACTTGCATAAGAGTATAGATGAGACTAGGATTCCTCCTTCCTTTGATGGACAAGTATTTGAGGAGGTCACTACTCCTTCTATCTCTAACAGTGAGGAGGATGCTCCTATTCCTCCACATCATTCTTTAGCAACAAGCCTCTCATGCACATACAACTTAGGGATGGAGTCAGATTTTGAGCCAGAGGCATCCCTAGCTGGTGTTGAGGGGGAGCACCAGGCTTCTGTGTAGTAGCTAGATCATCATATTCCAAGTACTCCTACTTCTACTACTCCATATCATGCAGATGCTCCTAAATCTTTTGAGTAATGAGCTATGAAGAGAATCTTTGGGACCATGTCCCAATGGGTTTCTATACAGCAACCACTAGCTCCATTAGCTCCACTAGATTCCTCTTAATATTGAGTGAAGATTCATCCTAGGTAGGCACTAGTGCAACAAGTTGAATCCTTAGATGATGACACTTAGAAATCTAGCCATCCTAGCACTAGCATTGATGATGATGAGGAGGATACTCATTGTACATATTGAGTAGAGGTGAATTCTAAATTTGAGAATTCTACTGAGGTTAGTGATTGAGACCTCGGTAGATTGTTTGTTCTCTTCTTAATACATGTTGTGACTCTCATGTATGTGATTTTGGGACTTTGCACATATGTGATTGATTTTTGGATAGTTGTACTCTGAGATTCTTATGGAAAGTTTGATGTAAAACATTTTTCGGATGGCTATGAATAGATGATGTATTTTTCAATTATCTCTATGTGGTCTATTAATTTTTATTTTGCCTCTTTTACTTGACTCATGTCCTATTGATTCTCCATGCTTATCCTAATCCCTAGCTATCATAGGACTTTATGTCTTTATGCTTTTCTTAGAATATCTTTTATGATAATTGTGTATATATATCGATATATATCTACAGGTTTGACCTATTTGATTATGTCCAAAACTTAAGAAAAAGACATCTCTTACCAAAAAGGGGGAGATTATGAACCTTCTAGTTTTGGTAAGTCAAAACATTAAGAAAAATGGAAAACAAGTTTGTTTGTATGTGTGTGTAGTTGTTGTGCTTGTAAGATAAGAACTTGGATTGAGCATGGTTGTGGAAAAGGAACAATGCATTCATCATGCAAGGGAAAGTAAACAAAGATATTTTTGGAAAGTAGCAAATGTCTTGGCAGATTTGGAGTGAACTCAAGAAAAGATGTCTTCAGAAATAAAATGACATCTTTCTCAGATAAATATGTCTTTATAGATTGTAGACCAAGTCTAAAAATATATCTTCCACAAGACAAAGACATCTTCTAGAGTAGAGACTTCAAAAAGATGTCTTTCAAGAAATAGAGATGTCTTTCCAAATTTGGAGGCAAACTCAGAGAGACATCTTAGGCATAAGAAAGACATCTTCCATGACCATTAACTAGTTGTTACATGAGTTCAAGAAGGATTTAGCAACATGATAGCTATAAGAAGACTAGATGTGCATTGGGAAAAATGCAAGCTTTGTTGTATTCATTGTACAATCATTTGTAATCATTGAATTATTTGTTACTCTTTATTGTCTTATCATTTTGGCATTGTAAAGTGTGTTTTATGTAATTGTGCAAGGATCAGCAAGTTGAGTTGCAATCTTTCCTTGTAATTGTTGTTCTCTTGTTACCCCACAAGGTTGATATGCTTGAGCTTGTTGGAATCCTATGGGACTAAGTTATTGGTGTTTTAGTATAACACTATGGTGTGGAGCTCAAGATTGTAAAGGTTGTGAAAAATTGAAATCACATTTCCAAGCCTAATGGAACCTTGTAGGATTGAGTGATTAGTGTTGTAGTATAACACTTCAGAGTGAGGCTTGAAGACTGTACAAGGTGTGAACCCTTCAACCACATTTTGAGAGCAATAAAGTCTAGAGGTGTGATTGCAATCTACCCTCCAAGTGTGAAGTACCCAATTTGGAAAACCGTGTAAATTTTTTTGTGTTCTTTGTTTTATAAAGGTTCAATTTGGGGAACTTATTCATACCATCCTTCTAAGTTCAATGATCCATACATTATGCCTGGACTAAAGGGCAAAGAACGAGGTGGAAATGCAAAGGGTGTGACATTAAGGCGATTTGTGGATTTTATTGGATTACTTACGTGAGTTCTATCCTATTGCTTAGGCTATATTCTATCATTGTAGATCTAATGAAAAATAGGAGTAAGAGTATAATAAGTGCTATCTTACCATCTCACTAAAAAGACATGTTACCCATGCTTGAAGGTAGTCCTCTAGTAAGGTTGACATAGTTAAAAATAAAATAAATGCACAAGAATAAATTTATAGGGGTCTCATTAGAAAGACATGTTACCCATACTTGAAGGTAGGTAGCTTCTCAAGAATCTAGAAAATAAAAAGTGCAATGAATAAAATCCTTCCTTGGACAATACACCAAGTGGTAGTACTCTTTATCATGTTACTAGAAAGACATGTTACCCATGCTTGAAGGTAGTCCTTTAGTAAGGCTGACACAGTTAAAAATAAAATAAATGCACAGGAATATATTTTTGGGGATCCCACTAGAAAGGCATGTTACCCATGCTTGAAGGTAGGCAACTTCTTAGGAATCTAAAAAATTTAAAAAGTGCAATGAATAAACTTCTCCCTTGGATAATATGCAAAGTGGTAATACTCTTTGCAATAGTGGTAGTCTTATGGTTGTAAATCTAAGAGATGAAACAATGTGATGTAATTGGAAAGTTGTTTGGACTTGGTTTGAATCTTGAAAATAAGGACTAATGATTACTTTAACTATTAATAACACACAAGGATTCATTATGGTTATGGTAAGGTACCTCACATCCTAATTCTAGTAATCCCTTCTATAGTCCATCTCATCTCACTGTATAGTTAATCATAAATTGTGGTTTTATATAATATAGCATTACTTTTTTCAATTTGGTAATTCTAACATGTGTATTTTGCTAGACAGGTATGTATTACATTCAACTCCTTGAGTACCTAATGACACTTTAGGAGTAGTTATACAAGGGCACTAAGGGCTGGAGCCTGCTTTGGGGAGGACCCACTTCTATAACTTTTTTATTTCATACTTGCCAAGAAATTTCACATCATCTAATAAACTTCTCTTATCATTTAATGAACTTCCCATATCATCTAATAATCTATTCGTACATTAGAAATTCACTATCCATTTCTTATCCATACCATAAAATTTTGTTGCTAGAGATTCCTTCTTCATGAATCTTGAATGCCAAATTGTTGAGAACTGTGCATCATTCATGGTCCAAGACCCTATAGGCAAGCTTCACATCTTCTAGACATTTCATTTGACTCATTTTTTCCAAGAGAAATCAATGAAAAATTTGAAATTTTTAACAATTATGGCATAGCTATGATGTCGTATCTACGATGCCACGTATATAAAAATAGTATATATACACGTGGAAGTTAGTGAAATTTTTCTCTTCCTCATTTCACAACAAGAGAGTTATTACTATTTTTTTTAGAACTCCTACACACTATCTTCCAAGGGCCATAACTTCATCCTTGTAGCCCCAATTTTTAAAATTCTTAAATCTTGTTGATCATGGAGCATTCAACTTAGTTGTGAGAGGGTGCATTGTGTGATAAAAGCAAAAATTTAAAATTTGAGCCAAAGATTGTTAACATTTGGAAGATATTATAAAAGGGTAGGTACAAAGAAATAATAGAATCTCAATGTTAATAAATTAAACTAAGGCTAGAAAGATTTAGATAATACTCTTAATAGACCATATCAACTATTTTAGGCCATAAGTAATTAAAAGATATAATACCCGAGCGGTTTCTTTTTTGCAAATTTTTCTTACTCTACAATCATAATATGATAAGAACTTGATCTAATCAAGGGTATGAGTAAGATAAAGAGATTAATAATTGGTGTAAACATTGTAATAATTTCATACCCTTGTTGATTGTAGATGGTCCCAAAGAGACCACCCGAAGGAGGACCTTCACAACATGGAAGCTGTAAAGATGCAACTCCAAGCATCTCCATTATGACCCATACTAACCAACAATGGAGAATGGAACTTAGGAGAAATATACCAATTCTGGTGAAATAAATAGGTCAATGCAATAGTTAGAATTGAAGGAGTCTCTGTTCCATACTCAGTAGAGAGGACATATGGAAAAAGAAGACAAGGACAAAAGAGGAGAAACTTTCTAGAAGCTTGATGAAAAAGGCAAGAAGCTAATGGAAGAGCCACCACAACCTGAAATATGAACTACATCGAGTCACTTCAAATCTATTTTTTTATTTTCATGTAACTATATCATTTTTTGTACACACCACTGTGGCATGTAGTGTCATGTATATAGTTAAGTGAAGCATGGAAATCTACCTTTCAATTTTATAAGAAACTCTACCTCATTTTGTTTTAACTTGAAGATGATTTTTTAGTTAGTTGGTATGATGAAGTCAAATTTTCATAGGCTACAATATTGTATCTATGATATTGTAGATCTAATATCGTAGCACAAGCTATGTCATTTCATATGCCATATTTTGGGATGTGTGCTAACTTATAAATACAACACTTGGGTGCATGGATTTGAAAAAGTTTCATTCCATCCTTAGGTAAATTCTTACAGTTTTGTTTTGTATTTTTAACGATAGAGAGTGAATGCCCATAGTGTGATGTTGAGTAGTTGTATGAAATCTTTATTTGAGTGAAGTGTACTTGGGCATAGTTCATGACTAGAAATAAAGATCTAGATTATTTTTCATCATTTTAGCATCCACTTAATTTTTCTATTTTAGTTAGCATAGTTATTATTATTTTCTTAGTTTAATCATTTACATTTCCAAGTATTCTACTTTACTTATTCATTAGCAAAGAAGAAAGAGTACGATTGGTTTTGAGCTTTTAAGTGTAATCATTTGGTAATCCTAGTAGAAATATTACTTAGTTTGCATAGTAGCATAATGTTGGGTAATCCTAGTAATGGTTACATGAGCCCAAGATGTGTATAGTAAACCAAGACTAGATACTAATTGCTCTAGGCTAGAGTAGATTTACCTTACCATCATTATTTCGACTTAGGACTAAATTTCATTTCCCATTATGTTTATCGCTAGGAGTGAGCAGGGCCAAATAACATCAATTATCATATGACTCACTTTGGACTAAACCATATGTGACAAAGCTACCACTAGTCCAAGTGGGAAGACAACATCTTGTGATCAATGCTTAACAATCTAGATGCCACAACTAGTCCCACCCATGGAATTTGACTAGATCATGTGTGAACATTTGTGATTCCTATGGTTGGACATAGGGGTACCTACCTATCATCAACAAGCATTTTTATTTTTGGCACTTGTAGGATGGACGTCTCCCTAGAAAGGTAGGTGTCTCCCTTAAGACATCTTACCTAAAGTGTAAACATCTTAAGACTAGAGTAGACATCTACAAAAAATAATAGGCATCTCTCTTGAAAGTAAGGCTTTCATAGTAGATTTCCTAGCAAACCCAGAGACAACCTAGACACATGAGGAAACTTTTGAAAACACTTGTTAGAATTTGGGAAACAACCAAAGCAAGATGAAAACAACTAGGGAAAATGTGATAAGACTTGGAAAACATCTAAAGAACTTAAATTTGAGTTGAGGAAAGGTTTCTAGGGCATTTACCTTTCAGTTGCTTATAAATATTGATGTAATTCACCATTGTTAAGAGAAATTAGAGCATAACCTTGATCATGAGCAGGAGAGAAAGCTTTTGAGAGTTGAGGAAGGAGAGCTTGTGTAAGGAAGTTGAGTGAGAGGCAAGGAAGAGCACTTGAGAGAGCTTAGAAGAATCTCTTATAAGTGTCTTGTCTTGAGCTTGGGCTCCATTATGAGTAATTGAGGATTGAGAGGGGACAAGTATGGCCTCTAAGATCCTTGGGAGAGTTGTGAGTTGATTTTGGCTCCTCATCATTATTGTATTTTATATGTAGTTTGAGAATTATCTTAATATAAGGGAGAATTTTTCTATTTTATTATGTTGTTCTTACTTTCTAAGCTAAATCTTCTTGGAAGTTGTGGATTAGGTCTTATTGGGATCTATTGTGGTGCAATCCCTACACTAGTACACAAGGATAAGAACATGGATGATGATATACATGAGGTCAAAGATGTGGATATTCATGATGATATGGATATTAATGAATTCTTCAATAAAATCCCAAAGCTATTGAGCTATCTATTGAAAGTTAATTTTTAATTCTTTCTCTCTTGCCTAGTACTAAGTGAGAAAGGATGGTCAAGGACATTGTGGAAATAAACATAAACTTTCTATTTTCTAAAACTCTATGATTTGAAATCTCATGGAGTAAATGGAGATGTTAATGATATACAAGTCTACATGAAAGACCTTATAGCTAGGGTGATACACCTAGAAGCTAAAAATAAGAATTTGAAGAATCAAATGACTATAAAAGAGAAAGTAGTTGCATATGAGTTAGGATGATCCACATCCAAGTTTTGTGCTTAGGAATTAAGATTCTACAATGGTAGTTGTGATGATAAAATTATTGATACATTTCTCTATGAAATGAGAAGATTCTTAAAGATGCACAAATACTTGGAGGAGTATCAAGTTAACATTGCTTTCTAATTTTTGGAAAAATTTACACAAAATTTGTGACTTGACATAAATCAAGAAATGTAATTTGGGACATTTAATAGAACATTCAAGATGTGGGAGGATTTTAAGAAGGTTCTCATTGAAAACTTTTAACAAGGAAAATCATGATCTACAGCCCTAGGGACCTAGAAACCTAGTTGATGCACTCCCAAACCTCCCCAAAATCATGGAATAAGTGTCCCCCATTATTTCATCTTAGGGATGCTATGCTCAGTGTGGAGGAAGGGGGAAGTAATTTCAACTTATTTTGGCACTCAAAACTAACTCAAATGTCCTCAAAAGAAAGCAAGGGAATGCACAACTACTAGATCTACATTCTAGCTAATAGTTTGACTTTGTTTGATCCTATTTTGACTTGGATTTAGGTTATCCATACTAAGCCCCCTTCCTTCCAAGTTGGCTAGCATGGAAATTAGAAGAAAGTTTCAAAACCTACTTTTTGACCTTTACCAACCTTTATATTGCCTAATTTTGACAGATTTGGTCCTATGCTACTTTTGGAAAACCCCAGATGCCCCAAAACATACTTGGTTTTCACACTGAGGGTCCCTTCTTCCATGTTGGCTAGCATGAAAATAGGGGGAACCATCATGGAAGCCTCAAAACTCTTGATTTTTAGGTCTAAACATCCTAGAAACAACCCTAACTAATGTCCAAACTCACCTAATAGCCTTGTAGCCTTAAACCATGGCTTGCTATAGTCTAAAACTAGTAAAATCTAACCCATTTAAATCTATATTATCCAAATTTCACCATATGTAGCCTATTTTTCTTGATTTGATCTTATTACATGACATTTTGACTTATTTTTGACCTTGTATTGCATTATTGATCTTCTTAACCTAGCATGGCCTTTACATAGCCTTATATGTTCTTTAGTTTCTCTTATTATAGCCTTATTTGCCTCTTTTTAGCCTTTGATTAGTATTAAATAGTGGGGTTTGACCTTCCCTAACCACTATTTGATACCGTGTGACCATGGCCTTCTAAGGCCTAAAATTGACATCATGGGCCACTATGGCCTCAATTGGCAAAACTATGACCATTGTTGATCATTTGTAGCCTTATTTCTTGTACTTCCTTTCATTTGATCTTTATTTGGCCCTTATTGCACTTTGTTTGCTTGTTGTTACTCTATTTATAGGTTTGAATGACCTTTTTTACATTAGAGCAGCATGTATTTGCATTATTTTATAACATTTTAGCATTGTTTATTCACTTTTACCTAGGTGCCACTTAATATGCTTTTGGTTGACATGTAAGATTAAAAGTATGAGTACCTAGAAGTAGATTAGTTTACCTTAAAGCCTTAATAAACCCCTCTTGTGATGTACCCAAACATTGAGCCTTAAAGCCATTACACTATATAGCCATAACACCCTAATGTAGACCAATGACCATTGAGCTTGAAACTAGAAACATCACAGAGGATTCCTTAGTTGAAATTCCCATGTTGGTAAGGAGAAAACATATGAAACCAAGTTCCTCACCAAAACTTAAGCCTACTCATGACCTCATCAAACCCTTGCTATGCAACATTGAAGCCATCACATAGAATTGATTATTTCTAGCACTCACATGTTTGCTTGTATTGTTGTTTATCATTGTTGAAAGGTTGCAATGAATGACTGATGTTGGCAATGTTGATGACCTATAAAAAAAGAGCTTGCATGAAATCTTTGGATGACAAAGGAATATCTTTCTATGACTTTTCGAGGCCTTAAATTGGTGATATGGTCTGCTATGATCTTAAACTAGCACCATGGTCAACTATGACCTTAAATTGACATCATGGCCTACTAGGGTCTTAAACTAGTGTCATGGCTTGCCATGGCATTAAAATGGCTCCATTGGTAACCTGGGTATCTTGGTTTTATCATTTTATGTGGCATATATATGCATTATAATGTTATAACATGTTTTTTTTACTTGGTTTTCTGGTCCTCTTGGAGTTGTGTTTGTAGGATGAAGTCTCAAGCTATTGCAAGGGTGCAACTCATTACAGTAGCAAGTCACCATGTAACCTTGATGTATAAGATTTGGTGAGTTTATCTTTCTATGTCAAGAGTTCTTGTACCATTAACCTCCATCTAACACCACTCCTTAAGCTTGGCTCCATAGCCTCATTATGACCTTCCATACCTTGAGTAGCAATGTTGACTAATATTTAACACTCATACATCATAGCCTTATGACATCTCTTCATCACACTCCATCCTCAAGTCCACTTAAATGTAACATAGCTCATTCAATGGGAAACCATTAAGTCCATCAAGTGTAACACATCTCATTTGATGGGATAACCCTCAAGTCCATAGGTGTAATACAACTCACTTAATGCGAAAACTATGTCAAACTAGCCTTGGCAAAGAAACCCAATGAATGTTTCATCACATCAAAAAAAAGGGGAAAAGAAAATTGCCAAGAAAAGGAATAGCCAATGAAGCCTCAAATCCCAATGGCTAAAGAAATCTTGGAGTGAAGTAATTGGATTCTCAAATGCATTTGCCAAGTGACCAACACTTCAAAACATGTTAGTACCATGCTATAGCCATGATGTCAACATTTGGAATGCATTATTAGCCTTTGCGACCATCTCCCTATGATCATTATCATCATCTCATCATAGCCTTATCCCATCATAACAAGAACTCTTTGGCATGGTTTGACATGACCAAATCAAGCACGAAGAGAGAACATCAATGGTGGATTTGTGGTGGTGTTTTGTATTCTTTGTCGGTGCCTCTCGAATCAATCCTCCAGACACTAACAAAGAGGGACCATTAAAACACCACAAAAATTTTCATGTTATAATTAATTTTCATCTTGTAGCCTTCACCCCATGAAACATGAGGCAAAAATTTGTTGTAAATGTTAAGATTATAACCCATGATGGGCAATCTCACATATTTCATACTTTAGGTCTAAAAATGCCTCATAAGTGGCTAAAGCCTCATTCCCCAAGTGAAAAGAGTCATCTAGTATCTATATTTGGTCTTGGGAGGATCAAAAATGCCTTTTGGAATGCGAAAAATGGTAATTTGATGGGTTTTTATTATTGGTATATATTTTTCTACACGAAAAAACACTTGTAGAAGGTTTAATCTCATGTACCCCCAACGTGGAGGGGTGAGGGCTTCCTCCTCAACATGAAAACTTCACCCCTAGCATGGAGACTGCATGCACATTGTGGAAACCTTTCCCCCTTAGCATGGAATTTTTCTCTTAGTGTGGAGGCTTTAGTCCCAATATGAAAACTGCATGCCCCAGTGTGGAAGCAACCTAACTAAGATTTCAACACTCCAATGACTTCAAGGTTGATCAACCACTTTAACAAGGATGGCAGAAGGCTTAGCATGGGAAATCTACCTCCAACATAGAAGGTGTTCCTCCATTACTATTTATAGTAAATGGAATGGCCATGGGGTTTGACACTTACTATATATGGTAACCCCCCATATTTTGGCACCTATCCCATCTAAAACATAGCCAAAATTTGTAACTAATTTGTAACCAAATTATATCCAATTTGCAACAAAATTAAGGAAAAAATACTATATAAACCAACTCCAAACCTGATTTCAAGATTTAAACCCCTTTGCACTCACACACTTTTGCATTTTTGGCAAGCATTTTTGCATTCAAGAAGCTTTGAACACATACAAAGCCTCTTCAACTCCTAGTGTGGAACCCCCATTTTGGACAATTGTTATCCCCCTCCCCCATAGCAATTGTTAGACACCCCCCACCCCAAATAGCAATTATTGCACCCTTCTATAACACCCCCTGTAGATCTCATGCATGGAGCAAAAAGAGTTTAAAAGCATTAGGAGTTGTGAAGCAATGAATTCCAAGCCCCCACCAAAGTGAACCCCTTGCTCCCAGGCACATTTTTTTTGTGCAATATGCATTTACTTTTATTTTTCTAGATTTGTAATCTTTTGCATTTTTATTTTTACAATCTCATTTTCCCTCCTCTAAGTCCTTGGGTGATTTGTTGGACTGTCCAAGGAATCCTGAATCTCATTTTTTGGAGGCCTTGGGTATTCAGGGTTAAAGCTGCTATGTTGGGATTTTTAATTTTCTAACAACTAAATTTTTCAGTAGCTATAGAATCTATTCATCATATTCCCATCATAGAAATAGGATAGTCTAGGCAAGATGAGGTGCCAAGACTTGGACCAAATCTAGAACTTACTTGAACTAAGGCCTACCTAAAGCAAATCCATTCTAAGGAGGTCTAAAGTATCATTCTTTAAGAACGTAACTTTGGCCCCTTCTTGGACCTAGAACTAGAAGAGGTTAAGACACAACTGTAAGGATCTTCCATGTGGTCCATCCTCACTTCCAGTGGGGAGTAGTACATGGGAGAGACTTATCTCTTCTAGAATAATTGATAGGTAGATGTGACCATGAAAATTAAGATCATCATCATGTCCTATTCAGTTAAGGCCATTGCAGAGGCCCTCAAATTACTTAACACTAGGAAAATATTAGTGGAGATTCCTACATAAGCAAATCCCAATGTTAAAAAGGAATGGATCCAACAGTGCTATAGAGTGGACTGTAAGGAGTACGATGCACTCACCAAAGTAGAGAGGGCCTACTTTAAGATTGAATCCTATCCCCTAAACCCAATACTGAGGTCAAGTAAAGTCACAACCTTCTCTACCCATGCATGTGCCACTCTAAGCAAAAAAATCCCTATCAACCTCCTCAAGCTCATCTTCTTAGAAATTGAAAAATGATTTAAAGAGAATAAGCAAGGGAGGAAGACACTTCCCTTTCCATGCCTAATCAAGAAACTCTACAAAAGAGGAAGAATAGTCCATTATGTGAATGACATGCTTCTTCATGCTCTTGCCACATCTTCATAGAAGATGATGAAAGAAAAGGCATCTACCAAGCTACCTGAAGAGGAGCAACCACCACCACCTTCTACTAGAGAGACAATGTTGAAGGCTTGTGCAGTAATGAAGTGGAGAGCCATCAATCTATCGACTAGTGTTTAACTACCTCAAAAAAGTAACCCAAATAATCAGCTAGTTGGAAGAGACTATGCTACTATTTTTGAGACAACAGATGCAGGCACTTGCAATATTGAATTTGAATGTTCAAGAAGTGATGATGTTCGTTTCTAGACAACATCAATTCATAGAGATCTCTAGGAATGCCATTACTTTCTTAGTGCACCTAGAGGAGGGCGAGGAGGTAATTGTCCTAGTGATACAACACCATAGATAGGAAACAATAGTGGATGTAATGGTCAATTAAGTAGTAGAGGCTCTAAACACTCTTATGGGAACCATGCTAGACATTGATACACTCAAAGACATGCAAGCATCTATAGAAGTAGGGATTAGGAGGCTAGGCACAACCCAATAGAAGGAAGTGTTGAATTGACTAGTGGGAACTAGGCAACCACTTCTAGATATCTTTGATCTTTTGGAAGGAATCATAGGTACCCAATGAAAGTTGTTGGAGACCAAGGGTAAGCTCATCATATCAAATGTCCAACTTGAGGTAACCAAAACTGAAAATCAATGGTTGGCTACTGAAGTTGTGGAATTGAGAGCCTACTTGGCCAATCCTATTGTTCTCAACTAAGCCATTACATAGGATGAAGCTTTCCTATAGCTTGAAAAAAAATTAAAAGAGGTTAAGAATATGAAGGATATGGTGGTATTTGATGCATCCTTATCAAAGGATCTTGCCTTTAACATCAATAAGGACTTTTTGTAAGTCTACAAGGAGAACCTAACTCTAACTAGAGATATTCACTACCCACATTATGTTAAGGAGCAAAAATACTAGATGGTTGAATTTGTGAGATAGTAGTAGGAGTAGCTCGCCAAGGTGAACATGGATCTAAGGAGGTTGGTAGTAGAGAACCACAATCTCTCAATGGAGAAAGTCTATGGCCTTCATTAGAAAATGACCATTGAGGTAGTCATCTAGAAGAATGACATCCTAAAATTTGAATGAGTAGAAAATCATTACAAGGACTAGGTTGGGCTTCTTAAGGAGATAAATAAGAAAGAGATTTAGTTGGCCAAGGTGAAGATGAACACCCTCTAGCAACTCTAGTAAAGGGGTGATGTATGACAACCAATCTTTGATGGTTTCAATGCCTACAACAAAATCTAGATCCATCTAAAGTAGTTGTAAATTGAGGAGATGACAAAATACATGGAGCTTGCCAACCTCTATTACAAAAAATTGGCAATGCTAATAGCCAAAAGATCAAGGTTAGAGTTAGAGAAGCAGGTGACTAGCTCGCACTTCCTTTATGAGGCTGAGTTCAAGCATTATAAAGACATAAAAAAAAAGCTAGAAATAGCTAATGTAGAGCTTGAAGTTTTCAAGAGCTAATTTGTAGACTAGTGATCGATTACTAAGAACCTACTTAGAAGGATGAATGACTATCATGAACTACAAAACCTTATCAAGATGTTCGATGTTGAATGTAAATAATTCATAGCATGATTTGTCAAAGTTAAGGAGTTTTTACCAACAATGTCTTATTTGTAGGACATCCCCACACTAGCCCACATTGGCAAAGCCACATGGACTATGTACAATCCATGAAGTGAGGAGGAGAAGATGAAGGCATTACTGGATGCCTTTTACCTTCCACCTGAAGCAACAACTATAGCAGGATAGATGAAATCATCACCTTAGCCTCAACCACCATTGCCATAAGTGTTGGAGGATAGAGAAGATTCTTTAGCACCCTAGGAGATTTCACCTCTTGGCACTGTTTGATCTCTTCTTTATCTTCAACCACCAGAGGATTCTAGCTATCCATTTTTCTAAGGGTGCTCAATTTTGTGATCTTGAACATCTATTTTTGTAATTATTGTAATTTTATATAATCTGACACTTAGATTCAATCAGTCCATGATTTCATAACTTCTTAATTTTGTAAGAAGCTTGATCCTAATTTTGTTCACTCAAGGATGAGGTTTCATTTAGTTGTGGGGGTATGATAAATCACTTGATGGGCTATGTCAATGGGCATGCATCGATGCATCCCCATTGATGTAACCTCATTGATGCATCCTTGTTGATACATGGTTAAATTCACCAAGGTAATATCTATCTTTTCCTATATAAATACATGTACCCACTGCATTTATGGCATGTTAAGTCCATAACATAGCAAACCTCTTGCAATTTTCTTAGCCTAGATTTAGAATATTTTCTAAGTGCCCATAGTAGGATCTCAATGATTTTACGATTCTTTATTTGAGCATCTTGTACCTAAACACATTAATGTGACCAATAATAAAGATGAGATTCTTAGCATTTCTTGTAGCACTTAGAATAGAGTAATGTTTCCTCTTGTGCATTTATTTACTTATGCATTTTTACATTATTGTATTTGATTAATTAATATGGTTAACAAAAAATGCATAAGTACAACCACTTTGAACATATCACCTAACACTTGGTAATATCAATAGTGGCCATTTGGTATGCCCAATAATAGGCACTTGGTAACCTAGTAGTATTAAGGCAAGTTGAGGATGCGAACAAAAAGTGAGCTTGGATGCTTATGTTAGGATAGTTGAATTAGAACACTAGATAGTTAAATAATTAATCATTAATTAATTATCATTTTATTCCATGCTTAAACTAAAAAAAATAAAATATAAAATCAATGACAATCATATGCCTTGGCTTACACTTAACCATACACTTACACTTACACAAGTGAAGCCAAGAAGATAATGATCATGTCTCTAAGTCACTACCTTTGCCTATTGTGCATTTAAAAAATAAAGTCCATGGAATTTGATCAGATTGCTAGTGCAATGCTTGTGATTCATATGGTTAGGCATAGGAATTACTCACTACTCATCAAGTAGGAACATCAAGAAAAGATACTTCTAGAACATATTAAATGATTGTTTGGTAAGAGATTTCGTAAAGCCATTAGCTTTTTTGAAATTAATAGAGATATACTATACATGAATATATTTCTTCAAATATTTCTATCTTATGGAATGAATACATATTTCAATGTGTGTTTACTTTTCTCATGATAGACTAGACTCCAAACAACCTTGATTATCACTTAATTATTGTAGTGAGCTGTAATAAGTTTTAAAACATCAATACTGGTTTCTTTAGGAATTTCTCAATTTGTATTACATCTTGAACTATCTCTCATAATGTGTGGTATTCGGATTTCATAGATGAGAGAGACATAACTCTCTATATAATACTTTTTCAAGTTACAAGATTTCAATATAACTAAATTAGAAAATTGTTATAGGAATCTCTATCGATCATATCACCACTCCAATCAGCATATGTATATACTTCCATCTCTTTTGGTGATTTTACTTTAAATACTAGACCATAGGTCAATGTGTCTTGAACATATCTCAAAATTAGGAAGGCTACTTACATATGATGATAATCTGGCCTTTGCTTTGCCACAACTAGTTGGTTTACTGCATATTGAATATCTAGTCTTGTGTTTGTAAGATATATAAGAACTCTAATGATTTGTCAATATTGAGTGGGATCAATAATTTCTCCTTCAACGCTAACTTTGAATCAAGGGTCATTGGAATATTGGACTTTTTACATTCCAACATATTTTATTTTTCTAATAAATTAGTTGTATGCTTCATTTTGAATAGACTTATCTCATTTGAATTTTATCATAATTTCATTCCTAGATAATACTGCACTAGACCAAGGTTTGAGATATCAAATCATAAGAATAACTGCTGCTTGAACATTTCTATGATATGAAATTCCATCATTTCTATCTATATATGATCACCATGGAAGGCTAGAAGCATTTAAATCTTTCCTTTCTTCTTAAATATATAGAGGATGCTATATTTCTAAGACTTGATAAATCCATAGTTGATCAAAAATTGATCAATCCTTTAATACCATACTCTTGGTGCTTGTTTTAGTCCATAAATGATCTTTCATAATCTATATACTAGTTTTTCATCTTGTATAAATCCCTTTGGTTGTTCCATATAGATTTGTTCTTGTAAATCTCCATACAAGAATGTTAATTTAACATTGATTTGATGAATTTTCCATTTCAGCTTAGTGGACAAAAAGATAATTATTGTAAAGATCACCATGCATGCAGTGGGGCAAAATTTTCTTCATAATTGATTCCCTTAATTTGACAAAATCCTTTGGAAATGAATTAAGCTTTATATTTATCTAGAGTTCCATTATCTTTCAATTTTGTTGTAAATATATACCAATTATTAATAGTTTATCTTTTCTTTGGATAGGGTACTAACTGTCATACTCCTCTCTTTTCCATCAATTTAATTTTAGCTTTCATTGCTCTTTTCCAATGCTCCATCATATAGGCTTGAGCAACTATCTTTGGAACTTCTTTATCAAATATCATAATGGTGGCAATAATATCATTACGATGTAGTTCATTATACTAACTTGTTGTGAGTCTTGGTTTAGTAGCATTTAGATTTGCTTAGTCTCTAGTACTTTAATTATCTATTTCCATTTCGTGGATCTTTTTGGTTCTCCATAAATATTATTATCTTCATTATCTTAAGGATTATTATTTTTTTGAAGTTGTATTGACTTGTTAATCTTTATCATAATGTTAATGTGAGCAAGTTGCAAGGCTATGACCATCATTTTAATCAATATTTGTAGAACTCTTATGGATTTTCTTATCTTCCAAAAATTCATCTTCATTAAATGCCACCTCTTGTAATTACCAAGTTTTATTTCTCTAGGTTCTAAATCTAATAACCTTTTATATGGAGAGCATATCCTATGAAATATCCTTCTTTTTCTTTTGGGATTAATTTGGTCTATGTGAAAATGTGATAGTATACTCTACAACTAAAGACTTGTAAATGTTCCAACTTGGGCTTTCTTCCATTTCACATTGTATTTCAACACTCAAAATATAAATAGAAAGTGGAACTTTTGTTAATAATGTGGCTTGCAATTCATACAACTTCTCTCTAAAATACATAATCTAATTTGAATTAGGCTAACATACATTGTATAGTTTTACCAGTTGTTTAATTTTTATGCTTAACTACACCATTCTATTCAAGGTAGTATGTAATTATCTTTTGGTGGATGTCAAGTCTTTGACTTGTCTGAGTTGCTTTGGTCTTGAGAATAACTTCTATTGAATCTTTCTCTTTACCTATTGAATTTTCCTCTTCCTCTATTGGCTATGAAAAATTGTTCTTTATCATTTTTTCCAATTCTCCAACTTTCAAGTGTTCTAATTTGACCAACTAGGTCATCCACAATAAGTTTTTTGAATTCTTTATTTTGTAAAAAGTTCATCATGTTTTAGTATATAGGATCAGTATAAAGAGCTATCACAATTTTCTATGCTTTTTGATGCTGAGTAAAGCCACATCCAAATTCATTAATGTTTTTTTATGTTGGTCTATATCCTTGTAAAAAAACTCTTCAATGTCTTCATCTCTTATGGTTTCTAATTTGTCAAATTGAATTCTGTACAATAGTTCTTTTATATGTTGATTTTTTATGTTGCTTAGATAATTTGAGCATAATCTTTCCCATACTTATTTAGCAATCTTTAATGAGCATAATGTTCTAGCTATTTTTTATAACACATTGAAAATAATGATCATTTTTGCATGGGAATTTGTTCTCTTCCACTTTTCTTCTTCTAAGAGTTCTTGAATGACAAGATCTTCTTTATATTTATTCTTTAATTTTGGGGTGACTTTGATAAAGGCTAATGAAAGTTCTATCACATCTCATACTTCATTAACTTTCAAAATTCTTTTCATTATTTCTTTTTAAAGAATAAAATATTGGGTCCCATTGAAGATAATGGAACATTTAGATATTTCCTTATTGCAACTCATGATGGTTGACTCCATACCAATTTTGTGAAATTTTTTTGTTGAATTATTGACTTATGTAGTTTTGACTCTTGATCATCTAGATGTGATAATCCTAGAATGTCTAAAACTCTAGACTATAAGAAAATAATTTATTGAAGTATTAATATTAAATTTAATATTATGGTTGCTTGATAATTTAATTACCCTAATGATTGATGATAATGAATTGAGAATTAGGAATGAAATTTCATACTAGTGATAGATGTATCAATGAGAGAAGAAAGGAATTTAAAAAATCATGAAATTGCAAAGAAAATTGAATGTCAAATTTATTTCCTTTTGGCTATGATATCATATATCCGATATCATAGCACTAGCTACATCATCATATATGTAACATTGTAGGATGTGTACCAGCCTATAAATACAACACTTAGACACTTGGATTCATAATAAGATTTCATTCCATAGTATCAAAACTATTTCAATTTTTTCTTATTAATTAAGTCTTTAGCCCTTAGAAGTGTATGCCCACCATGTGATGTTAAGTGATTATACGATGTCTTTATTCGAGTGAATTGTACTTGGACATAGTTCATGATCAGCAATAAAGATCGAGATTTCTTATCATCATTGTAGCATCCACTTAGTTTTCTTTCTATTTACTTGGAATGATTATTCTTGTTTTCCCTAGTTAATCATTTACTTTACAAGCACTTTCTTTTACATGTTTAAAGTAAGAGGTATGGATATGACTAGTTTTGAGCACTAAGTGTAGTTATTTGGTAATCTAGTAGTGTTATCATTTGGTACACCTAGTTGCAATACACTTGGTAACCCTAGTGACGACTACATGAGTCCAAGGCATGTATGGTAGACCACGAATAGATATCTATCACCTTAGGATAGAATAGATTTGTTTACTATTTTACTTAGACTTAGAAACTATTTCCATTTCATCATGTTCACTAGGAGTAGTAATGGCCCAAAAAAATTAGTTATCATATACCTTACTATGAGATAAACCATACACATAGGCTTTACTAGCTCCATGTGAAAAGACAATGGTTTTGAACTTAAATCAATTACTAGCATATTCACATTTCCTCATCCACAAATTATGATATGGTCACACATGAATACCTATGACTTGTATGGTTGGATCTTGGGTTACTTCACCACTCATCATTGTCATTGTTGCTCGGAACAAGTCAATGTATGTTGAGTAATTGATTTCACAAAGTTCATTGTATTAGAATTCAAAGTTAAAAGTCATAACCTAAATAAGTAAGTAAACTTACTCAAATGTCTTACACCATAACATGGCTTCAAACAATGATACATCATCACTTGCCAAAGAGATAAAAAAGGCAATGATAGAATTAGTGATGAAGAAGAATGGAGTATGCCAATGTAAGCAAGGATCTCATATGCTCATCATAATCCTTATTATTCTAATTTTACTTTCATCTTTCACTATGATGGGAAACTAAGATGGAGATATATTTAAGGTAACATTTTTCTATCTCTAGAACACTCAACACCCATCATGATTCAAATAGCTCTAAGGGACATGAATCTAAGCAAGGCACCTGATAGGTGTCATGTGACCAAACACATGACATGATCCTATCAGCCCACTAAGAAACTAGTAAAGAAAGATGCTACCATGGAAATCAAACATGTCCAAGATAAGGAAAATAAAGCAAACTCTCCCATTATCTTAGAAGAGCTTAATGGTAATGCATTCATCACTAAGAAACTCCATTAAAATCTTGAAGTTCATTCATAGACACCTATCATTTGATTGGAGGAACTTGTCAAAGTTTAACTACATTCCACCCTAGTAGAGACACCTAAAAGGGAGGCAACTAACTCAAAGTATAAGTAAGACTCAAGGCCAAGAGTTTCTACCAAATTCTATAGAGAAGAATACAAGAGTCATGTAAGGAGGACAAGCCAACACCATTCTCCTATTGCCTCATCCTTATCTTCACAATCATTAGTGGACTCTGATAGGAGGAGGCTAAGGCACCAAGACCATGATAGGGAAGAGAGAAGGACTCATGATTACCATGACTATCATTCAAGACATTCAAATGAGGAAGATGAAGGTTATGAATGAAGAAGATTCAAGAATCAAAGAGAAGATTGTGAAAGGTATGAGCATAGAAGGAGGTATTAATACAATAGAGCACACAAAATTAATCATGATGATGAACCCCTAATGGAAACTCATAGCATGATTAACATCTAGAAAGCTATACATATCCCAACCAGGCACGTGAGGGATAGCTATATCAAATGGATTGAAATGAATAATGTGTCAAGATTTGAGGGTGGTTATAATGTTGATCCATAACACCACCTCTAAGCTTTCCACAATGCCTGCACCCTATAGAATATTAAAAGTTATTGGTGGAAGTTGAAGTTGTTCTCAAAAATACTTGTAAAAGAGGCTGAGAGTTGGTACAGATCACTCAAACCTAAATTGATCAGAAGATAAAGTACCATGCTAGAGATCTTCAATGAAAAATATCCAACCTACTCATGGGTGTTCAATATAAGAAAAAAAATCAAAGGATTGAAGCTAGAGACTCATGAAACCCTTGATGTAGCAATGGGTAGGTACTATTTAGTATTACATAGATGCCTAGGCCATGGACTCTCACAATAGGAATAGATAAGGCACATTGTAGATGGATTACAGAATAAGACTAAAGAGATCATTGGGGTCTATGCCTAAGGCCAATTATCTAAAATGACTATCCATCAAATTCAAAGACTGCTTGACCAAGTGGCAAAGGAAGAAGTTAAGCTAAAAAAAAGAGAAGTAGCTAAAGAATATAATAGAGACTTTTCCATTAGGAAAATAGATGTAAGAGTTTATCACACTCAAGAGAAAGAAACCTTAGAACATGTAATCCAAAAGAAGACTCAAGCAATTTAGAAATATGTAACTAACATTATAGAAATGGTAGAGAAAAAGTGGAACTCAGTTGATGAAAAATTTGCAATAGCATTGAAAATTATGAAGGAGAAAATAGAGCAAGCCTTTAAAAAAGGCAATGAAAAGAAGAAGAAGAAAGATTTTTGATGAAAGGGCAAAGTGGATTCAGTAGCTGAGTATTAACACACAAGCTCCATCGATGAGGAAGGATATGCCATGTGTTAGTATGAATATTTCAAGGGATGTTTTTTAGTGATGGCACATTTATAGGAAATGGGGGCATATCCACTTAATTCTAAATTTTTTAAGAAACAAATGCCCAAAATTTTACCTTATTCTCAAGGTAACTATAGGTAGAACTTCCAACCAACATACTATCCTAGTGGAGCTTTACCATAGCCACAAGAGTAGTATTATTAGTAGTGGCAACAACCCTAATCATGGGCCATGCCACCACCATGTCAATAGTATACATATTGCTAGCTAGATCAATATAGATACTACGTCCAATGTCCAATCTTGTTAGCAAATGCAATCATTCAAACTTCACAATACTATCCACTAAACTACCATAGACCGACATGAGCAAGGATAGATCCAAACTCATACATGCATCCACAAGTAGCTGATTCATCAAATCCAACTCATTCTGTGCTATCAGTGCCACCACCTCCTGTCATGCAAGGGGAGTTTCCATTACAACTACAACATAGAAAAGCTACAAGGTTGGTGAATATATAGATAAAGGATCTTACCAGTGACACTTAAGGATAATCAAAGAAATGTCCTTAGGAAAAGTCAACAAAAGGTTGGTAGAGTTGGAACCTCATTGAAATAAGATTCTTCTATAGAAGATCCTCCTAGAAACAAAAAGCTTCCACTATCATGAAATATGAACATGTAGACTATCATTGATGAGTGGCAAAGTACCCCCTATGCCCAACCATATGAATCATAAGTGTTCATGCACAATCCAGTCAAATTCCATGGATGGGACTAGTTGTGGCATCTAGATCGTTATGCCTTGATCGCAGTTTGTTGTCTTCCCATTCAAACTAGTGGTAGCTTTGTCACAAATGGTTTAGTACAAAGTGAGGCATATGATTCTTGATGTTGTTGTAGCCTTATGCTACTCCTAATGATAATAAAGAAATCAATTATTTAAACTAATTATCAATGGAAAGGAATGTCTAAACTAGCCTACGGGTGATGAGTGTTTGTTACTAGCTTGCCGTACACATCCTGAACCCATGTATCTAGTATTGGAATTACCAAGTGCTATGTTACTAGGTGAACCAAGTAATGATGATACTGGGATAACCAAGAAAATATGTGTTTACTCTTGAAACTAGTCATGCTCATTCCACCAATTCATGAACATGCATGGAGACATAAATATTAACTAAGTACATGGAATATAAATTGCATTAAAAGGAAATTTAATCTAAATCAAAGTGTTGCAATGAATAAGAATTAATCTCGATCTTATTATCATTCATGGAATGTGTCCAGGTACATTTCCACTTGAATAAGACATCATACAATAAACTTAGATCCACACTACAGGCACTCACTGACTATTCTCTAAGATTATGAAATAAAACTACAAGAGTTTGACTACTCTATTAACAAAAGAATTGCATAAACATGGTTGATAGCACATATTTATAGATTTTATTGCTAGGCTGCATCGATGAGGCCTTGTCAATGCAACTGACTGCATCAACAAGGCCTCATCGATGTAGCCTTATTGTCAGAGCCTTGACATTAGAGCCTTATTATTAGAGCCTTGACATCAGATCCTTGACATCGAGGCCTTATTGTTGGAGCCTTAATATCAAGGCTAAGATATTGGAGCAAACCAAAAAAGTAACTTTTTATCAGATAACCCAGCCAACTGATGACTCATCATACCCCCATGACTAAATAAAAACTCATCCTTGAGTTAATAGGATAGGATCAAGCTTTATTTACAAAATTGGGTAGGTATGGAATTATTAATTGACACTAACTATTGACTAAATCTAAGTGTCACATTACAAAATTTTATTCGAGTGGATGCATACAAAATGATAGAGTGACAAAAAGACTGGATAGGCTTTGAAGATTACATAATTTGTAGAGGTCTTCAAGAATCCGCTGAAGATGATTCTTCTTCCAACTTAGATTGTTATGTCGATGCTTCTCTGATTATGTTCAACATTCTTAAAAGATGGACTAAAATTTCTTCTCATTGTCCCATGGATCTAGTAAACATGTGATGCTTGAACTGCTATCTTGTATGTGCTACCATTTGTCCATGGCATATCCTTTGTTGTCCCTCTCTTGGCTTCATTTCCATGCCTAGCAAAAGACTTTCTTCCTTAAATGTTTCTTTTAGTATCACCTATAGTCACCAATGGATCAACATCAGTTTTGGTAAATTTTCCTTAATAATTAACCCTTTTCAAATCCCTTAGTTTTCATTTAAGCATAAGGTGATGACAGCATACTATGCCCAAGGCTATAAGGTAACTATCATAATCAAGTTGTTCACATTATTTTGATCAATTACTATTAGTTACCATGATATTCAAAAATAGGATGTTAGAAAAATTTCAAAGAAAACATCCAGACCCCATGACTAATAAGTGTAACTTCGGAAGCACACAAGTTTTCAAACAATTGAAACCAAAGGTTTGATTCAGAAGATGGCCAAGAAATATTGAATTTGAAGGATATTTTAATAGAAAAGTAGAAAAAAAGTAAAAAAGTAATTAAACGTGATGAGAAGTAGTTCCAAAATTATGTATAAATTCAAAGAAACTATCATTAATGTTCTAGAAGATGTGAAGGTTAGTTCAAAGCCATGATAAAAAAAGGTTATGCAAGTGGGTCCTCCCCAAAGCAAGCTCCTACCACAATTCCCTTGCATAACCACTCCTATAGATGTTTGTGGGCACCTAAGATGTTAAATGTAGACCACGCCTTTGTTCTAAACAACACACAACTATAGTGGTTGGGATGTTGTACTATACTACACAAAACCAAAAGGCTCATAATTGTATGCAGTAGTAAGGTGAATAATGGGATGAGAAGGGATTGCAAAGATCAAGATGTAAGGTACTTAACCATGTTTACAATAATTTTTTATGATAAATGTGATTAAAATTATTAATATGCCTATCCATCCAAGTTTAGACCAGGTCCATACCATGAACATTAAAGTGATGTGTTCCCTCTTTCCAACCACCATGAGTCCACAACCACCTCAAAGAATGATCATCACTTCAAAAAGAGAAGAAAGGAGAAGAAGGGAGAAAGGCCCTTAGTTATAGGGATGCCTTTAGGCATGGGTAACATGTCTTTATAGCCCCATAACCAATGCTTGTAGCCCATTATTCTGTGTAAGGAGTGTTTTTTGAATTTCCATTATTGTTTTTTTCTCCTTTTTTTTCTCTTTTTTTTGTTTTTTTGTTTTTTTGAAATGGGAACCACACCATGTAAAGACAAAGCTTCTTTTTTATTGATTTATGGAGGAGTGATGATACATTCTAAGAGGATTCATAAATTACATGAAGGAAGACAAGACAAAAACCCAACAAATCCCCTTGAGGTCACACCCTTACCATTCCCACTTGGTCATTCTCTCTTTCTTCAAGGTACAATGATCATTGATTAATATTAGTTTCATGAAAGAAGAACCAAATTGTTTCCATGAAAAGACCTTTTATTCAAAGAAGTGGAGGGATGGATGAGGTGGTCTCACTACTTCACACAATTACTTTCCCAATCATCTTGATAGAATAGAACAAAAACCTAACACATAGCATTTAATTTTGCATCATGTCTTGGAAATATTATTAATAGAAATATAAAACACATTCATAAAACATAAAGGAAATGACTCAATAAAAGAGAAAAATATAAAGAAAAGAAAAATATTAAGAAATGGAAAACATATTAAGAATCAAAAAATTTTGGAAGAAATAAGAAAATGATAAGAAATTCTAAAAATAAAAAGGTGAAAAACACTTATTAGTCCTTAAACTAGGATGGAGCATCTCCCCCATGACTAATCTTATGGCTACACATTTAGGATATGGATTGCACAATTCCCTAGTTATACACCATTGGTTTTCCATCTATAATTGTTACTAATTTAATTCATCATGTTGTTGCACATCTAACATTGGTGATAGTCTCATTTGGATCTTTCGAAGATGTATCTTCATCTTGGCTTGAAGGTATTTCTGTTTTTGGGGGTCCATATGTGTTTACTTATTCTTTATTTTCTATTTTAATTCTTGGGTCTCCATGTTAAATATCCTCTTCTAGTGTATAATCAAAGTGTAAGATATTAGTGGCTAAGTCCTTTTTTTGGTTCATTATCTTAAGTCTAGAACTAATAAGTAGATCAGTTACCTCTGTGCATCTTTGAAACAACTTTATATTCTCATTTTCAAGCCACTGGGTGTCTTCTCATTTAGTGGCTACTATGTAGGCTAGTTTTTGCTCACACACTTGCTCCTAAACTTTGTTGTGGGCTATGTTAATATTTTGAATTTTTGGCCCACAACTATACCCTTTACTATTAGTGATTCATGGATTCTTCTTTTGTCTTTCCACAATGTGAAATTTATTATTTCTGTCAGGTGTTGGAGTAACAATGGATGTTGGCCTTTGTGTAGGATTAGAGGACACTAGTTGTGAAAGGAAGGACATTGCACTTGATTGGTATTGTGTTGATTTGGATGATTTAGTAGGTCCACGAGTCTTTCCCTTTTTCCTAGGGACTATCCTAAAGAAAGGACATTTCTAAGATTATGGTGGAGATCTACTAGCATTATAATTTCTATGTATGTTCATAGCACAAGTTACATTTTCTCATTGATGTTGTGGTGCTAAACCTTCCTATGTTGCTAGTGGTGACATATGGTGGAGGAAAGTATGAGAATATTGAGGATATGATAAAGGATGAGAGGTGCGAGGTGGTGATCCTTTAGAAGATGTTGTGCCACGATGATATTAAGGAGAGTGGTAGTAGCAATTTGAAGTAGAGAAAGTAGAATCGATCAAGAAAACAAGGTGTTGAACATAATATCCATGTTGGTTTGGTTGGCAGTAAGGGTAGTGCTAGTTTGATGATGGCCTCCCCCATGACTGTGGGTTTTTCCACTGCATTGGATCATAGTGTTGAGGTTGGTAAAGAGTCCCACTAGGATGGTACATTGGATGTAGGACTATCTATAATTGCCTTGTGAGAAAGGTAATTTTCTAGGCATTTTCTTTTATACAAACTTGGTATTCAATGAAAAAGCCCAATACTCATGTAGATATAACATGATTGGGCAATAGTCCTTTGGATGGTCATATAGGTAGATGTCACATCCATCATCTTCTTCTATGGTTGAGTCTATAGCCTCTTCTTCTATAGCCATTTTCCTTGTTTATTGATAAGTGTTTCTAGCTATTTCTTGGTTCTTCTTCCTCTGTTTATTATGATCACCTAATTCATTTTATGTTACCTTCTCCTCTATAATTTCTACGAAATTTGTAGCTTTTTCATTTATCCACTTTGACATCCTATCTAGCCTTACTTGAAGTTCATGAAGAGATTTTTGCAATGGCAAGGTTTGTTGTGAAATCACCTCATCAAGAGCTACCTCTTTTTTCTCATCATAGATATGGACCCTCTTATTTTGAAGAGTTGGGTTCCAATGATATTTCTCAACATTCTCTCGTTTACATAGCACTCCTTCTTCTTTTGCCACCTACCCAATTAGCCTTTGTATCTGATGGACTTTTCATTTGTACAATTGACCTTGAGCATACATCCTAAGGGTCTTCCTCATTTCATTACGAAGCCCATCTATGATGTGGAAAAGTTGCTCTTTTTGAGAGAAATCATGGCCGAGACATCTAAGTAGTAGCGAATAGTATTTATCCAAGGCCACATCTAAGGGTTCATGATTTTCTTGCTTCTACCCTTAGATTTGTTTTCTTAGGTTGAACACTCTTGCATAGGTTTGGTATTTTTCATTGAAAAGTTCTACCATTGTAGACCACTAGTGGATGGAACTTGGTTCCAATGATCTATACCAACTTTCAGATTTATCTATTAGTATCCTAGGGAAGAGCTTAAGATTTTGCCACTTATTTTCAATATTTTTCAGGGTACAAGCATCATGGAAAGCTTGTAAGTGATGTTGTGGATTTGAATCATAGTCTTCCTCAAATTTAGGGATATTATTCATATCTAGCCTTTTTATGCAACTTTCCCTATGATGCCTATGGGGGATCTTAACTACCTCTATGATCTACATTAGGCTCTTAGTGGCCAACAAGGGTTCACTATCATCAGACATGTCATGGTGAAAATTTCTATTTCTATTTATCTAATTATGATGATTTTTTCTATGTTCATTTTGATGCCCTTAATTTTGCCCTTGGGTTTGATTTCTATTCTTATTTCGACCCCATAGTGGAGCTTGATCTCTATACCTACGTTCATCTTCATCAGAACTAGACATTGAAGAGGAAGAGGAAGATGAGAAACTAGGAGGATTTCCATGGCTTCCATGGTGTTCCCATAGTCCCTTAATTTATATTTTTTAGATTTTAAGAAGTTCCTAGGCCTTGAGGCCTCCCCTTATCTCGGACTTACTTCATCTCCTCTAGGATTTTCTGCCATAAGTGAATGTATTCCTTGAGTGTTGTCAAGGTGGTTATGAACATATGAAACCCATGCATGAGGTTGGTCACCCCAATTTTCTTCAACATATATCTCATTGGTTCTCCAATTGAATATTCTCTTCATATGATGCATTAGCACTTCTTTGTGAAAGAGACATTATTATTGGTGTATGATGTATGTGACTTAGTATTTTCCTAGAGATAGTTCGTTAATGTGTTTATAATGATTGTGTATGATATACATAATCTAGATAACTAGCACCATCCCCATTAACGATGCCAATGATGAGTGAAAAAGTACCCCCTATGTCCAACCATATGAATCACAAGTGTTCATGCACAATCCAATCTAATTTTGTGGATGGAACTAGTTATGGCATCTAGATCATTATGCCTTGGTCACAGTTCACTGTCTTTCCACTTGGACTAGTGCTAGCTTTGTCACATATGGTTTAGTCCAAAGTGAGGCATATGATTCTTGATGTTGTTGTAGCCTTATGCTACTCGTAATGATAATAAAGAAATTAATTATTTAAACTAATTAACAATGGAAAGTAATGTCTAAACTAGCCTACGGGGGATGAGTGTCCGTTTCCAACTTGCTATACATGTTTTGAACCCACATATCCACTACTGGGATTACCAAGCACTATGCTACTAGGTGAACCAAGCAATAATGTTGTTGAGATTACTAAGCAAATATGTGTTTATGCTCGAAACTGGTCGCACTCATTCTACTAATTCATAAACATGCATGAAAACATAAATATTAACTAAGTACATGGAATATAAATTACATTAAAATTAAATTTAATCTAATTCAAAGTGTTGTAATGAATAAGAATTAATCTCAATCTTATTGTCATTCATGAAATGTGTCTAGGTACATTGCCACTCAAATAAGATGATGTACAATTGACTCAAATCCACACTGTAGGCACTCACTAACTATTCTCTAAGATTACAAAATAAAACTAAAAGATTTTGGCCAATATATTGACAAAATAATTACATAAACATAGCTAAGAATGCATATTTATAGATTTTATTGCTAGGGTGCATTAATGAGGCCTCATCGATGGGGCCTCGTCGATGCAACTGATCATGTCGACGAGGCCTCGTCAATGTAGCCTTATTGTTGGAGCCTTGACATTAGAGCTTTATTGTTAGAGCTTTGACATCAGGGCCTTGTTTTCGGAGCCTTGATATTAAGGCTAAGATATTGGATCAATCCAAAAAGTTGACTTTTTATCAGATAACCCAACCAACTAATGACTCATCAATCATGCTAATAGAGATTGTATTAGATTACATCAAGGTAGAAACACTTCCTAGGAAAAGAATGGATCCAGGAGTTCCTTTGATTTATCTATGAGTATTTAGAGATCTACCATGCAAGGCTCTATTAGATTTAGGTTCCAGAGTCAACTTGATTTCTCTAGAAACATACAAAGCATGTGATGAGTCATTGTTGGTTGGCTACGTTGATGAGCCCCCATCGATGTATCTTGTTCTATGTCAATGAGGCCTCATTGATGCAGTGTCTATCCATCGCCTATAAATACGTGCATACCAACCACATTTATGGGAAGTTAAGATTTCAGTAGTAGCAAAGCTCCTACATTTTTTTCAATTTGATAGTTAGAATTTTTTCCCTGAGTGCCCACAGTAGGAGTTATTGAGTGTATATATCTTTATTTGAGCATTGTTGTACATGATCACGATAGTGTGTGCAGCAATAAAGACAAGCTTTTTTATGAACCTTGTAGCACTTTGGATAGGTTCGCTATTTTACTTATGCATTAAATGTTTTCAATTATTTGTTAATTATTCTCAATTATTTTGCAAATATTTTCTAGTTATTATGTTAATGAGACAATTAAGAAAGATAGATTACACATATAAGTATGAACACTTTGAGCATAACACATATTTTCTTGGTAATCCCAGTAGTGTTATTGCTTGGTACGCTCAGTAGTGTAGCACTTGGTCATCCAACAATGGATATGTGGATTTAGGACATGTACAGAAAGTGGGAAAAAATACTTATGTTAGGATTATTAAATGATTAATTTAATTAGTAATTTAGATTAGCTAATTAAACTTCTTTTATCTACATTTTGAGCACCAAAATATAAAATACAAAATGATAAAAATAATATGCCTCAGTTACACTTAACCATACCACTATACATCACAAGTGTAATTGGGAGGACAACAATTGACCTTAAGGCTAGATTCACTTTCTAAAGGGTTAGTGCACTAGAAATGACGAAGTTCACAGAATTCGACCAGATCGTGCATCAATGCTTGTGATTCGTATGGTTGGGCATAGGGGTATCTCACCTCTCATTATTGGTGCCATTAGCAGGGACTTTGTTTGTTAAATGCATGCTATTTAAGTCTAAGTGAATACTATGAATATCGTTGTACGAACCTAAAGGTAAATAACATTCCCACTATACATAAGTTATAAAAGCACACTAACAATTTCATTTTGTTTTACAAAATGTCTTCTTCTTCTCATAAGCCTAAAGATACTAAAAAAATAGTCCCATAGGAATGCAGGGTGGTATACACTCATCTAGATGAGTTTGTGCCAAATTTCATCTTCATCCTACATTAGGATGAATAGATGTGATGGCATGATATGAAGGGTAATGTCATTTTTCCGTTGATAGATTTGTGCCTAGAATGTTTTTTAAAACTCTTAAGAAGTTAGGCATAGTAGATCTTCATGAAGATACATTGTAGATGGATATGAAACTTAGAACTATTGTCCCACTAAAACACAACATAAGTGAGATAAATGTCAAGAGAGACTCCATGAAGCCACAAAGGGGAAACATTACACTAACCCCTTGTTCCTACTAGATCAAGAGCACACTAAGGATCCTCCCTTGTAAGGTTCTTAACATAAAGATTCTCCACCCCTTGCTAATGATGGTGAGGGTGTGAACTTGACCATATGATCAACTATTCATAAACCAGGTTCAAGGAAGAGTGATAGCCAAGGTAGGGACTTAGGTGGACTTCGCAATAACAAGGGATCTAATGATGGTGATCGTAAAAAGAATAAGAGTGATGGTGGATACCACAGTGGAAGTGATGGTCCACCTTATTCTTCATCCTCTTCATCTAATTCTGAACATTCCTCTTTATCTAATGGTTCTCATGGAAGCCACTGTCAAAACAACCATGAGGAAGGTGATCAACAAAATAACAATAATTATGAAGGCCACCAAACCGAAGGGGTGGCCAAAACCATCATTGGAATTATTAATGAAACAATGATGATGAACCTTGACTAATGAATGNTTGGAATTATTAATGAAACAATGATGATGAACCTTGACTAATGAATCAACGTATGCTTAACATTGTGGAGGTAGTAAGAATTCCAACTAGGCACATGAAGGATAGTCGGATCAAGCACCTAGATATGAACAATATTCCAAGTTTAGAGAGGGGGTGGGGGGGTACAATTCTGATCTGCAGACACATCTACAAGATTTTTAAGATGCCTATGCCTTATAGAACATCTAGAATGAGTTGAAGAAACTCAATATTTTCCTAAGGACACTCATTAAAGAAGCTAAAATTTGGTACTGGTCCTTAGAACCAGAATCTATCCGAAGATGAAGTACTATGTTAGAACTGTTCAATGACAAGTATCAAATGTACTCTAGAGTGTCTAACCTGAGAAGGAAAATCAAAGGTTGGAAACAAGGAGCACATGAACCCTTAGATGTCGCCATGGACCAATACTATTCACTCTTATATAGATGCTCTAGACATGGTTATTCTTAGAGGGAACAACTTCACCACATCATAGATGGGCTTAGAGCGAAATTGAGAAGAACCCTTGGAGTGTATGCCCAAGGGAGGTTGTCTAAAATGAGAGCTTATCAAATCCAAAGGCTAATTGAGTAGGTAGCAAAAGAAGAAGGTGAGCTAAAAAAAGGGAGAGTGCTAAAAAGTATAATAGGAACCCATCCATCAAAAAATGAGAGGTCTAATTTTGTGACAAGGAGGAGTCACCACTTGATGAAGTGATGAACAGAAAGACATTGCCTATCCAAAAATTTGTTTTTGACATTTTAGCCAAGGTTGACAAGTTGTGGGACTCTTTGGATAAAAAATTTCAAGTCACTTTAAAGATTTTTGAAGAATACAAAGAGAAAAATAGTGATCATAATTGCAAGAGGCAAAAAGAAGTTGAACATGCCTACCAAAGAGGTAAGGGAAAAGTTGTTGTAGTAGAGGAAATTGTGAAGTCTAACTTTGATGATGAAACTGAATGTGACAACTGTCAATATGAACATTCAAAAGGATGTTTACCTGTGGTGTCACACTTACTAGTGTCTGGATTGTACGCATTAAACCCCCACCTAGCATGTAGGCAAGCTCCAAGATGATTGCCTTACCCTCAAGGTAGCCTAAGACAATTCCATCAACAACAACAAATTTAGTATCCAAGTGGAACTTCTTTACAATATTATGAACAGTATCAATAATGGTATCAACCACAATCATGGGGAATTCCAATACCAAGTTAGCAGTACCCTTATAGGCAACTAGATCCATATGGCTACTATGTTCAACAAACTATCTCCCCTAGAAGTTCGATAAGTCATGCATCATTCTAACATCACTGTTACCCTCCAAAGTACCATTGAACACACTTACCATCTACTTGAGGAAAAAACCCATATTCATATCCTTATCATCATTCACATCCCTTTGCACTTACACCTCCACCTTCAACTTAGTTACATTTTGCTCCATCCATGCAATGTAAAATTCCTCCATAGTCACAACAACAAAATGCTACAGGGTCTGTACACTCACAAATAGTTTTTCAACCAAGTGGTCCAAATAATTAGTCAAGGAAATGACCTTTCTTATAGCCTAGTAGTCCTCTCCAGCCCTCAAAATCTACTCCAGCTGATTGGCCTGCATCTCCAGTACCCTCATCCTCTACATCAAATACCTTTGAGCACCCTTCAAACCAAGTGTCACCTAGGATCTACACTGTAATGATAGCTCATGTTGTTTCTAACTAGATCAAGGCTAGTAACCTTTCTACAAAAAGATCTGATCCAGGAAGTTTTCTCATCTTTCTATAGATTTATAGACAAGAGCCATGCAAGGCTCTTCTTGACTCTAGTTTTGGAGTTAACCTCATCTTCCATGATATGTACAAGGTTTGAAACCTACCACCTCTTAAGAAGAGAAATATCCATTTAGAATTAGCAGATCAGTTGATTACGGTCCCTTTGGGCTTAGTAGAGGACATTGTGAGCATAGTTTGTGGGTGGTCCTATCCTGATGATTTTTTGGTAATTAAGGTGGAAAATTGCAAAAGTAACTTCCCCATTATCATGGAAAGGGCTTGGTTAAGCATAGTCAATGGGAGAATGGGTATAAGGGACCTATCTCTTGATATATCTAAGGAGAATGAGTTAGCAAAAATTGAGAACAAGCATATTCCATGCATCACGTACAGTGACAATGGGTGTAATTGTGCGCAAAAGATTTGGTCAATCAAAAGCACATACATTAAGGCATGCAATCAGTGTGCACAAAAAATTAATATTCAATGGTGTTTGTATGTAGCATCCACAAAGTAGAAGGACACCCAGTGGTTGATAGTTGATTTAGATAGTAGCACAATATGCATGGAGCTAACTGAGAGCTTAACTTGTGCATATGTAGAAAGCATGGACAAAATTGAACAAGTCCATTTCCAACTCTCTAATGAAGATGATGATAACTATTGGGGAGAGTTGAAGATCCTTAATCACTTCAAGTAGGAGCTCTTAGAACTAAAAAATTTACTAGTTGGAATGGAGTATGCATTTTTAAAGAATGGTAAACCAGTCATCATTAATGCCAAGCTTGCTCCTAAACAAAAAGAAAAGTTATTAAAAGTGATGAATAAATGGTTAATAGCCTTCACTTGGTCATATCCAGAGCTAATAGGAATCAATCCAAGGGTACGACAACACCACATTTACACTGACGTGGCCATGAAGCCTAGAAGGTAGTCACAAAGGCAGCTAAACCCCAAATTGAAGCAAATAATTAAGGAGGAGATAGAGCAACTATTCAAGGTAAGGTTTATCTATCCAATCATGGATAGTGAGTGGGTTAGCCCACTCATAATTATGTCAAAGAAGGGTGGCACATGGTGGGTTTACATTGACTTTATGTTGTTAAATATGGAAATATTTAAAGATCACTTTCTTTTGCCATTTGTGGATCAAGTATTAGACACCATATTCGGGAATTGTTATTATAGTTTCTTGGATAGTTATAGTGGCTATAACCAAATACAAATTGTGCTAGATGACCAAGCCAAGATAACATTCATGAGTTCCTAGGGAACTTTTGCATATTGTAAGATGCCATTTGGCCTATGTAATGCCCCTGTAACTTTTCAACACTTGGTCCTTAGTATCTTTCAACAACATATTGGTAGTGGTGTTGAAGTTTTCATGGATGACTTCTCCACCTATGGAGCTACCTTTTGAGCAAGCCTTAGACCAACTTGAGTAAGTGCTTAAGAGATGCGTTAAGACAAACCTACAGCTCAATTGGCAAAATAGCCATCTCATGGTCCAAGAAGGCATTGTACTAANCAATTGGCAAAATAGCCATCTCATGGTCCAAGAAGGCATTGTACTAGGGCACCGAATTTTACAAAAAGGGATTGAGGTAGACCCCAAAAATATAAGGGTCAATGAAGGAATAACACACCAACTAGAGACTATTAAAGATGTTTGGTCATTCCTTGGACATACTAGTTACTACCAGTGCTTTATTGAGAATTTCTCTAAGATTGCAAAGCCATTGGTAGAACTTACAAAGAAAGATGCACCTTTCATTTGGACCAAGGAATGTGAAAATGCATTCCAATAATTAAAAGAGAACCTCATAGAAACACCAATCCTACGAGAACCAGATTGGTCTAAGCCATTCCATATCATGACAAACACATTTAACTATGCTTTGGGAGTAGTACTCACCCAAATGGATGATAAGAAATGTCCATATTATATCCACTGCATGAGTCAAAGCATTGTGGGAGCATAATTAAATTACCCCACCACAGAGAAGGAATTAATGGTTGTGGTGTACACATTAGAAAAATTTAGACATTATGTGCTAGGTTACAAAGTATTTGTACATACAGACCATAGTGCAATTCACTTCCTTATGAATAAGCTGACGATGAACCCTCATGTTATATGGTTGCTTGTGATCTTGCAAGAATTTGATCTTACTATGGTAGATCGAAAAGAAACTGAGAATGTGGTTTTTGACCATATTTCTTGCTTAAGATGGGATAACAAAGAGGAGAAGATCCAACTCTTTGATCAATTTCTAGAAGAACTCCTCTTTACTAGAGCAATAAATGAACACATGCCTAAAAAAGCAATATAATATTGATGATTTGTCATTTAGTCAACTGTGATATCGCATACGCGATATCGTAGCCTATCTCCTCATCTATAAATAAGAGGTAGATAGTTCCAATAGGGAGTTAGTTTTTAGAGTTAAGTTTTGATTTTAGTTTCTATTTTTTTTTCAACCCTTTTCCTCCCAATGTATGCCCGTAGTGTGGTGAATGTAATTGTACGACATCCTTTATTTGAGTGTGACGTACTTGGACACGCACATGATCAGCAATAAATATTGAGATTACTTCATCATTGCAACATTCAATTNGCACATGATCAGCAATAAATATTGAGATTACTTCATCATTGCAACATTCACTTTAATTAATTATTTATTTAATTGTTATTTACTGCTTTCCTAGTTAATCTCTCTCACCCTTAAACTCTTGTTAAACGTGGAATGAGTACGACTTGATTACGAGCATTTAAGTGTGACTACTTGGTAACCCAGTAGCATACCTAGGATTTGTGCTTGGTAATCCCAATGGTAGTCATGCATGAAGTCCAAGATGTATATGGATGATTGAGGAACGGATGCTCATCATACTTAGGCTAGCTTAGATTCTCTCTCACCCTTTCTCTCTTAGCTTAGTTAATATTATCTTCCATCGTCTTCAGGAGTAGCATTATCATAGGACCACATCATACACCTCACTCTGGACTAAACCATACGTGACAAAGCTAATAGTAGTCCAGGTGGGAAGACAATGAACTGCAACCTAAGGCTAACTGTCTAGATGCCACAACTAGTCCATCTATGGAGTTCGACCAGATCGTCCGTGTAACACTTGTATTCATATGGTTGAGTGTAGGGGTACCTCGCCACTCATCATTGGTGCCGTTGTTGGGGATGATGCTAGTTATCTA